>CM029116.1:2283438-2321297 GCA_016859345.1 Istiophorus platypterus
TTGTTGGTAATAGTTACATTACTAATGTGTTAATTAATTAGTTAAGTCATTCATTGTACGTTTTGATACAAATAAAATTGATTCTTAAGATAGTACCTTGTCAACCACGCATTTAACGTGGTGATGCAGTTCCGCAAGGTGACCAATGGGGGGCGCTGAACATCAATGCTAGTGAGCGCTAATGTCAGAGAGAAACGATACCGCACCCGGATATCCTGCGAAATCTTTCAAAATAAAACAACGAAATTCCACATGCGTTAATTCGTTCATTCATTTATTTATCTAGAAATGATCTGTCCTCCGTCAAGTATTTAAATGAGGGGGAATGCAACGCTCATACAAATTGCCTTTATTGCAAGATAATTAGCATACAATACACAGTGAGGGGGGTATGTTAGTACAGATACTAACATTAATACTAACACGAGCATAGCTACAAAACAAAACATCTCAGTCACCATGCTAATTTGAAATAAATTAAAAAAAAATACAAAAGAATTATGCAGTTTTTTTCTCGTTTGCGGAGACTGAAATCTTTCTTTATTTAACTACTTCACTTAAAATTTCTAGAGTGAATGTGCTTAGATACTTTACGTTACTCATCTTTCTGTGAGCTACTTGTATCAAAGAACTTGCGTTTTCCTGCTGGGGGAAATAATAAAACTACAAATCCCAGCGGCAGCCGGACTAAGACGTCAGCGGAAGTTTGACGTTTTGTTATAAAAGCATTTCCGCGTCCAGTAGCGGTCCTTTCCTGTCTACGGCCTATTGGAAGATGGCGGTGCAAATCTCCAAGAAGAGGAAGGTTAGCACCGGTTTATCCGCGTTTTACTCACGGAGACGGCGAGTTTGTGTAAAAATGGGGTTATGTGTGTTAGAATGCGACTGCTTCGTGGTCGTTCCGGTGTTGGTCGAGCTTGTGCTCCGCCGGTCTGGAGAGGATTGATCCAGATGCTACCGGGGCAGCGACCTCCTCACCTGGCTCGCTAGCATGGCTCGTTCCGCCGCGTTCGCGGGATGACTTAACGCCGGACTCACAGACACGAGGCCCGGTCAAAACTCTCCGGTCGGCCGGTCGTGAACGAGGCGGGTTTTTACCTGACTTGAAACATTTGTGTAATATCGCTGCATAAGTCGTTTTAGTCGGCTTTAGTTTCCCCTAATGTGGGCTAGCTAGTGAGTTAGCTTCACAGTGAAGTGCAGAGAGCGCAAGAGAAACACCTCTGCTAGATAAACTGGCGAAAATAAGAACGTTTAGTTACTAAACAATAGATTGTATTGTATTGTTCGTAAAGTTTGAATAAGACACTTGTAGGCCGCAAATGATGGTGCCATGTATATTAAACTAAAACGACTGATAGCATCGTATTGGTGTCGGCGTTTTAGAAGCACCTTGAAATAAACCTGACATGCGCTTCATGTGTTATTGCTAAAATGAGAAATAACTGAAACATCCGCTGAAGTTTGCGCTTCGGTCAGCGAGGTCACACGTGTAGGTTAATGATCGGTTTGTGGTACCAGGGCCCTGCGTCGGACCGCTCTCAGTGGATCTGAACCAGCCCACATGTCCCAGTAGAAGCAGAGTACCGCTGCTGTCATTTCGTCCTTTTGTTCACCGGCCCACTTTGCTTTAAGGGGCTCGAGTTGTTCTGAACTAAAACCAAACCACCAGAATTTAATAAAGGACGTGACATGTGCTTTAGGTTGGAATTTGAGGAAAGTTGTGTTGTTTTTAAAAGCAGAGTCCCACACTTTTATCCAAAGTGACAGTAGTTTTCACACTGATTCTGACCCTCTTCTCTGTACTCAGTTCGTCTCAGACGGTATCTTCAAGGCCGAGCTGAACGAGTTTCTGACTCGCGAGCTTGCTGAGGATGGCTACTCTGGTGTGGAGGTGCGTGTGACTCCCACCAGGACCGAGATCATCATCCTGGCTACAAGGTGAGCGTCCAGGCTTCATACACTAGCTCGGATGCCGGAGGCTGCATGCACTGATGATCTGAGGTCTGAATGAAGAAATATGTAGTTAAATAGATCCTAAATTAAACTTTGTTGATTTTTTTTTTTTTTTTTTTTTTTTGGGTCACTTTAGCAGATTGGGATCATTGCATGTGATCAAAAAATGTTGTCAAATTGACGGCACATATTGTAAATATGAGGTTCAGACCCGTGAGTAGCGCTCACGTCACTTCAAGTTGAAAATACTATCTTGTTTCTCATTTGATGTACGATCTATGAAAATATAACTACTATGGACACCTCACTGTTTACAAAGACAGTAATTCAATTGAATTAAACCCAAATCTAATGAGCATGGTGCTGTTGGACTGCACAATATTTGAAGCCTCACATGATATGTGCGTCAAGTTTTATATTGTTTTCTCTCCCATTCACCGTCCATCCCATATGACGTGAACAAGACATTAAGACAAAACCGAATCATGAACATTAGGGAGCTTATCACAGGATGCTTTTGACAGCTTTTAATTTTTCGATAAAAAATGTAACTGAATGTGTTAACATGTCTTTAGGACCCAGAATGTTCTGGGAGAGAAGGGCCGTCGGATCAGAGAGCTGACTGCTGTGGTCCAGAAGAGGTTTGGCTTCCCCGAGGGCAGTGTGGAGGTAAGGGAGCCAGGAAGGAAAAAGTTAAATCAAATCTTTTAATGTGTAAAGGCGGAAAAAAATGATATTGTTACGATAGCAGTTTAATAGCAGAAAAAAAAAATCCATGCCACTGATGACTTTTTGGTCATATCTTTTTCTTCCAGCTCAGTGCAAGATGGCTAAAAGTCCTGACTATTAATGAGACAATCCACTATACTGCATTGATCAATGTGAAGAGGACATTAAAAATCAGGCACAATAATGAGTCCATCACATGCCAATGTTTCAACTTTATTTACAGTCATTTAAAAGACAAACCAGATTTGTGCCAACATGCTTTTCAACAAACATTATGCATACGATTTGGTGCATACACACACTCATGCCATATAGAATGCAACTCATGCCAAGGATCTTTGGTGTGGTAGATGAATAAATTAGATCTTAAGGCAACTTTTAAAACC
The DNA here is from genome assembly GCA_016859345.1 of Istiophorus platypterus. Lineage (NCBI taxonomy): Eukaryota > Metazoa > Chordata > Actinopteri > Istiophoriformes > Istiophoridae > Istiophorus > Istiophorus platypterus. The sequence goes on from CM029116.1 coordinate 2,286,510, forward strand.
TTAGAGCATCTATCTAGCAAATGGAAAACTGCTGTTTGTCAGCCAACACTGAATTTAACTTCAAGCTGTTTTAAAATAGTCTATTACCATGAGCGCAGGTGCAAAGACTCCTGAATCTTCGTTTTCCCTTCGGTGATGATACGATGACGAGACAGAACAGGACTCCGTCTGGTTCTGGTGGTTACTGGTTCAGGTCCACGTTCTGTGGCTCTGCTCCAGTTCCCCAGCGCAGGGAGTCCTACCAACATGAAGACAAAGAGGCATTTGTCTGAGAAGGGTCAAAGAATAAGGAGTCCACTGCATTTACTATTCATGCAAACTCTAGGAAATCTGTATCTCCAGTTAATCCAGTGTAATGAGAACATGTCTTTTAAATTACTGGTGGTAGTTTACGTTGGCAGCATGTGCAATGTTTACTGAACCATCTCTCCCCTCTTTCAGCTTTATGCTGAGAAGGTTGCCACCCGTGGTCTGTGTGCCATCGCTCAGGCTGAGTCTCTGCGCTATAAGCTGCTGGGAGGCCTGGCTGTTCGTAGGTGAGTTGAGCTGTGCAAGAACCAGAGCGATTTACTGTCACTGACTTGACTAATTCATCACACGCAAACCCGCTCTGGCTCTACTGTTGTTGCTCTTTTATCTTGAAAATGACTTGACACTGAGCCTTGGCTTTATATTTGTAATTTATGAGAAACATGAGCAAGGAGAATCCCTTTACATCAATCCAAAATGTTGCTTTGCAAGAAGTATCCTGAATTCATTCAGCTGCCTGTACTCTGCCCTTTACTACACAACAATGTGAAAAATGTGGTTATAATTTAGCAAAGCACAAATTGATACATGTACCATGTTTAAAACTCAAAATTAAATTGGGATTAATGGATAGAAACATAAAAGATTCATTTGGAAAATGCTCATTCCCCATAAGAATCTTATCCACCATTTAGTTTTGTTCTCCTGTTCATCAGTTTAATTCTGAGAATTTCTGATGTAATAGGGGAATTAAGGGGAGTGTTGAGTGGTGTGTTTTTGCGAGTGAAAGTCTTAATTTTCTTTTTGAATGTACACATGTAGCTGTACATCAAAAGCAAGTATGATGAATATCTGAGGAAGTGTGTTAATGATGGTATCAGGAAGAACCAAGTTGACTTAGAGTGACGTGTTTTTAGCATCGTAAGTTCTTGTCCCTTCGGTGATGATACGATGACGAGTCGGAACAGAACTCAGTCTGGTTCTGGTGGTTATTGGTTCAGGTCCACGTTCTGTGGTTCTGCTCCAGTTCCTCAGAGCAGCGAGTCCTGATCGGTTGAAGACATTGAGGCATTTGTCTGAGAAGGGTTGATGCCATAGAAACTCACCTTTAGCTTTTTAGAGGATCTGATTCTGTGAAGATCAATCAATAAAATGTCAAGTCTGACCAGAACCAGGTGGTTCTGCTTGAAGCAAGTAACTAAAGTGCTATAAATAAAGCTAAATTCAATAAAGCTTAGAATAAATACAGAATCCAGTTTACTTTTTAATTACAGAGCTATGCGCACATTGTCAGTGTCTACTGCAACATTGCTGTTAAACCCGTCTTTTCAGTGCCGTAAATGTTCTTGTCACACACTTCCATTCTTTTCCCTAGAACCAAAACACTGATTCCCAGTAAACTGCCATGTGTTAACGCTGTTCTTGCCCCTCCTCAGGGCGTGCTATGGTGTTCTGAGGTTCATCATGGAGAGCGGAGCCAAGGGCTGCGAGGTAGTTGTGTCCGGCAAGCTGAGGGGTCAGAGGGCCAAGTCCATGAAGTTTGTGGACGGCCTGATGATCCACAGTGGAGACCCCGTCAACTACTACGTCGACACAGCAGTCCGCCACGTCCTGCTGAGGCAGGGTGAGTAGAGCTCGACCTGGGGACTGGCAGCGACCTTAAAGGGAGGGCAACTATTTAACATCTGGATCCAGTCAGTACGATGACCTGAGCATTGGTGCCTAAACCAAACGGCATGTTAATTTGTTTACAGGAATGACGCGTTTTAATTTTGGTTGTTCCTCATAGCTTTGCTTTTGTCTGTACCGATGCATGTCAGTTGATTCATGGGCCCTTTTCGTCATCCTCAGGTGTGCTGGGCATCAAGGTGAAGATCATGCTGCCCTGGGACCCAAGCGGCAAGATTGGCCCCAAGAAGCCCCTGCCTGACCACGTCAGCATTGTGGAGCCCAAGGAGGAGACCCTGCCCACCACACCCATGTCTGAGCAGAAGGGCGCCAAGCCAGAGGTGCCTGTCATGCCCCAGGGAGCACCTGTGCCCACCGCATAAGAGGGTAAGAGATGACAGGGTCACATGACCAGCAGGCTGGGGTTCATGATGTGAAGAGGCAGTAACCTTAAGACTTTTTGGTTTAATTTGCTGGTTCTTAACATGGAAGCAGTGTTTTAGTATTTCAATAGAATCTCAATTATTCTATTGAGTGGGTTGTAATCTTGAAATTATTGTGGTCTTTCTAATGCTCCTTAAAACAAACAGAAGCACCACAGTTGCTTCCTTACAGTTTAGAAGATGTTTGACGGCACAGAATACTTGGCTGATGCTGGTACTGATGCACTGGACGTGTTAATGCGAAAATTTGCTCAAATTGCTAAATAATGTAGGTTAGGATAGTGATTCCCCTGGTCAGGGGAATGTATTATGCCTCATTTTCCCCTTTAGAAATGAAATAAAAGCAAGTTACTGTCTAAATTTCTGTCCCTTCGGTGATGATACGATGACGAGTCGGAACAGAACTCATTCTGGTTCTGGTGGTTACTGGTTCAGGTCCACGTTCTGTGGTTCTGCTCCAGTTCCTCAGAGCAGTGAGTCCTTTTCGGTTGAAGACATCGAGGCATTTGTCTGAGAAGGGGTCGAAAATGTAGAAGCACACTTTTAGTTGAGTAGCTATTCTCTCTGAAAATCTGTCAGTCTGACCAGAACCAGCTGGCTCTGCTTGCAAGAAGTACAGTTGATAAAGATGAGTCTTAAAATAAATACTTAATTTTACAGGTTTTACTTGAATTTTAATTTATTAATATATTTTAAACTGCCAGTAGCTTTTAATCACAGTATTAACACAAGTTGCCTTAAAATCTATTTGATTATTGAAAATCTAGTAAACAAATTTAGAGTTTACAGCCTAGCCAACAAAATCAGATTAAGGCAGAAAAGCAGAAGCTGAACCTACATGAATCTGCTGTTAAGAGTTGATGGTAACTTTACTTTGACTGAAACTATTGATGGGTTTTGTTGATAAGAAGAAAAAAAATAACAAAGCCTTGGTCAGCAGGATCATATTAACCAAGTTTTTGAAGCTGGATCTTAATTCTGATTTGTTTTTTTTTTTACAGGTTTTCAACCGTTCCACCAGATGGAAGAAAGACCCTGTTTTTTGTGTACAAAAACAATAAAATCTGGAAAACACATATGTTGCCATCTCTTTATTACAAATGGTGTTCAGTCTTGGAGAAACATGGGAAATGTCAGTAAATTACAAGGATTTAGACAAACAGACACTGGAAAGGGAAATCAATTGTGAAGCTCATCTATCAGTACTTTATTTTTCTATTAAACGGTTGCACAAAATGCAGTAGAGCACTGAAATGTGACATGTCCCTCAAGGGGTCGACTGACTTTCTGTGGGACAAAGTCTCATGTGTGGGCAGGGCTGTGGTCACTCCATAGGTTTCAGCAAAAAAATACATTTGTCCTCAGCGTTAATACATTATCTGACATGCTTGTACATTTGTAAACCCTTGACACCGGTTTGGGAAACGATACATATCGGATATATATTTCCTTTATTTTATCCCGGCTGAAAGTGTCAGACTTCAGCATGATCTGCATTGAAGGAGCAGTGAGTTTCAAAGTCATGTGATACTCACCTGGAAGGAGGAAGGCAGGTGTCTCACTGCTCCTTTCACTTCCAACGTGGCCAGTTTTCAGGGTAAGCACCGCATATCAAAAACGTCACAATATGTGGTCATTGTAAGATTAAAATAATGCTTTGATCTATTAGGAACCATTGGTTTGAGCGTTTGTTTCTTTAGACCATTATTTGTGAATTTTTACAGTTAAAACGTTTATTTTTTTTATGATGAACAAACTTTATTTGTAGAATTTCAAAACCACAAAGAAAATTAAGACAAATGTATAAAAAATATAGTCCAGATTATGAGTTGACAAGTGTGGATTTAGACTTAATACATTTTGACTTAGCATTTAATATAGTTTTAATCATTACAAACTTTGATTTCTACTGGCAGAAATAAACGGAGGCATATTTCATTCCAAAGGAGACCTCTCGTAATTATGTCGTAAGTGTATTTTTTCCAATAAAACATTTTAATATTTTTAATGTTATTAAAATGTCAAACATTAAAACATTGATGTGAGGAAAAACAGCGTAAATTAGAGCAGAAACCGGAAGTAGGCTGTTGCCATGGACACGGTGAGCTAGCCTGATGCTGCACCGTTAGCGTCCTCGTTAGCCTCTGCGTTCACGCTTTAAAATAAAACGCCGCATTATCTGCTAACACGTCGGGGATTTTTCTATAAACTATGGGATTGTACTAAAAACGAACCGTAAATTTCTTTGTTACTGAGGAAATCTCAAAAACCTGGTGATTCTCAAGCAAGGTCTGAATTACGAGGTTCCGATCTCGTACTAGAGTAATTTTATAATTATAAATAAGGTTTCCGTTTTCTTTTCCTCTGGGAATGTGTCCGTAGAAGTTTGGCCCCTTTAAAACGCAACATTAAAGTTACAGGGACTGGTCAAAACATTAAGATATAAAACAATCACATATTAAGGCTAAAACCTAAAACATGGGCGTTATAAGTAATTAAATAACAGTCTGTAGAAATCGTTCAGAGATTTTACTACAGAGTGACTCATCTTCTCGCAAAGCATCAGGTCCGGGTCAGGCCACGCCCCCTCGGCTCCTACCTGTCGGGCAGTGTAAAACAATTCCCAGCTCCCACCTGGACGAGGACTGGAAGACGAGATGAGTCTGCCGGACTACAGATCACCTGAAAAACAGTCTGCCGTCGCGATCCAAGTAAGGAAAAGAAATAATACCACCATGTTTTTAGAAATAATTAGAAAAACCTGAAACCTGAACCTTCAACCTACTGAGGGACTGAACAGGTGAACAGGTGAACAGGTGAACAGGTTGTACGCACCTCTCTGAGGACAGGAAAACTTTTACAACCAGTCATTCACTGCAGGTATTTTTACTGGCTTTCCCCTTTGTTTAGTTTTTTTATTTGTTCAAGATCTTAGAAAGTTTGTCTGAGGCGGTTTTGAAAGCTACACAGTTCCACAGGAAGTTGATCGGATGAGACAGAAGTAAACAGCTGTCTCCTGTCGAATGATTTTTAACTGCACCTGAATTATTTACCTTTGAACCTTAAGTAACTTGGAATCAAAGAGGATCATTTACTCATGAACATTTTAAAGATTATTTTCCACTCCACCACATTTAAGGGGGAAGTGTTCTTTGTAGTCCATTAAATCTATACATGAAAAGTACAATATTTAGCAGGACAATATATAATGTTGGACCCTCTGGTTTGGTCTTTATGAGTGTATTTTGCTCATTGTATGTTTTTTCATGTTAAAAAGGGTATATTAGCCTTCAGATAAATGTGGTGGAGTAGAGGTAAAAGTATAAGTACTTCAGAGTTGTACAGCAGGTTCAGTACTGAGGTAATTACTTAGTTACACCTGCTACTTACCATGAGCATGGTGTCTCCTCCAGTCCGAGCCATCTTGACTCAGACCAGTTTCTCAGTGACGTACGTAAATTTTGAGGTTTTTTTCGTTTTTTTTAACTTTTTATGTTAAACTAAATATCAGTCATAGCAGACGGTGTTAACAAAGTTAAAACGTATCTGGAGGGGAGGATAGAAAAGAAAAGTTTACATTGAGCTCTTTGTAACTGTAAAACAGATTATAAAGTGCGTCTATGATGCTTGTTTGTGTTCAAGTTAAGTTACGCTGTTTAATATGTGAGTAAATCAGACTGAAAACACAATCAGACATCATAGGAGACTGTACATGGTTTTTAAAGACCAGGTTATTGTTTACATTTCAGGTTTTCTATCATTCAGCCTTTATTATCAACATGAAAGATTGAACCCTGCTCACCAGGGGTAATAGACAACCGTGATTTCTTTTGACGGACAGCAGAGGCATGAAGTCTTATCAGCCTGAGCAAACCGATGTGTAGGTGCCACCCTTCCTGCAGCTGCTCAGCAAACTCTGTGTGTGTGCATGTGTTTTAAAGTTACTGACATGTTATGGTATTTCAATGTTAGCAAGTCCAAGAACAGATTTTTTCTTTTATTGTCACTGAATCTACAGTATCAGGATTGTTCTATGTAGGTTATACAGAGCCAATAGCTTTAAATGCTCATCACGTTTTCTCACTTAGAATCTAATTAAACCCCAATCTATTCATTTTATATGTATATAAAACAAAGAACCAAAAGTATATTTGAGACTGTAGCTGGCATCTGATATGTCTACTCCCTTAATCCAATGCAAAATTGCAACAATTACATTTCTGTCAGTGGCCACTTTGAATAATTGGTCAAGGACAACAATGGCTGTAATACAACACTGTGGCCAGATATTACCAGCCACACACAGGCCAAGTTTTCATTCATACACTCTTCATATTCATTTAATGTAATAATTTATCCAGTATAACCTGACTGTTACTGGACTCTTGAGACAGATACTTATCAAGTTTAAAAAATGAGATGACAATATATCAATATCTTTTTTCTTCGTTTTGTTTCGCGTAACACAAGAAGACATTTTTCCCTTTTTACATTTGACGATTAAAGAACTGTGACCAATATACATTGTGGTGTGTAGTGTAACTGTGATCCTTTTTTAAAACTAAACCTAAAACATATCTGTCACTGCAATTTAAATAGAGCTGAGATGATTTGTGATGTAATCATTTAGTGGAAATTAAATTATTTTCATAACTGACTTGCATTTTTTAAGCAAGAGAAATGCCAACAAGTATCCAATCAAGGCTTTTTAAATGTAAATGTTTCTGTTTTCCCAGTCGTCTGTGATATTAAACTAAATATCTTTTGATATTTAGACATCTGAAGACATCAGTGTGGGTTTCGGAGAACACTGCTGGGCTTTTTATTTTTTGCTGTTTTTTGATATGGACCTAACAACGCATCAAAGAAAATTATCACCACATCGACAGTGAAAATGATCATTAGTTGCAGCCCTAAGATTCACGTTACCCATTGTCCATCATATGTATGAGGCAGTGGTGATGCCTATAGCACCAGTGCCACATAGTGTCTCCTGATACAGGGGCTCAGCTCTGATGGAAATGAATGAAAGTAGTTATTTATATCTCCATTTGATTTATTTTTCATGTGCAACTAGAAAATAAATTTGTTACGTCAGGTTCGGGCATTTCTTCTCCTACAAAGCTTTTTAAATGGAAAGTATTTAAAAACTTTTAACTGTCTCAAAAGCAAAAGTGCAAAGGGAAGAAAAAAAAACATTTTCATGTATGAAATGAATATCCTTTTCCTCAACAGTCTCCCGTGGTGCAGTTAAACGTTGGCGGCCACCTGTTCAGCACCTCCCTGAGCACGCTGAGGAAACACCCCGACTCCAAGCTGGCCGAGCTGTTCGGCGGACAGCCCAAACTACGCACGGATGCGCAGGGCCGCTACTTCCTCGACCGGGACGGCTCGCACTTCGGAGCGGTGCTCGAGTTCCTGAGGTCAGAGCAGCTGCCCACAGAGAACATCCCAGAGGTTCGAGTTCTGTAGTTTGTTTTAAGAGGAACTGACAGTTCACCGGTGGGCTGCACTTTTGAAACCAAACTCCTTCTTCCTTCCTGAACCAACGTGTTTGTATGTGTTTTTGCAGGTTCACAGGGAGGCGGTTTACTACAACGTCAGGCCTCTCATCAAACGTCTGGAGGAAACACCGCAGCTGTTTGGGCAGCTGGTGGGGCGGCAGCAGTTCCTCTCCAGAGTGCCCCACTACAAAGAGAACATCGAGGTCGGCTGCGCTCACTGATGTGGTGACAAAAGCAAAACCAAATTTCCACTGCTCCTCCAGAACAGCGTCACCTGGTCTCCAGCCAGTGTCTTTCTGTCCCTTGTCAATAGTCACGTGTTAATTCCCCAGCAACAGAGTATCTTTTACCTTTGTTTTATTATTATTTAACAATATTTTTGTTGAGATTTTGTTATTAAAATCAGCAAACTTGACCAATGCTCTATGTGGCTCAGTCGTTTTAGTGACAAACAACAGTCAGTAGTCAGTGACGCACCGACACAGAAAGTGCTGTGGTTTGAGGAGCCACTTGAAATGCCAAAAATTAAATGTGTCAGGATTAAAAGACCATAATATAACCACATCATTTGATGAAATGACCCATGCAAACTTGTGTCTTTCTATGTTAAATGACACTGACTCAGCCACTAAAGGAAACGTAACGTTTCAGCAATTAAGTGGCTCCCGATTCAGGTGGCTGTGAACAGTTCCAGTGAAACCAGTTGTTCCATCGATGAAGCTCTTCGCTCATTCAAATGTTCCCTGTGGTCCAACATGTTCGGCTGTTGACGAGCGCCAAAAGTAACTTCCGCTTTTCCACCCAGGTGCTGATCCGTATCGCCAGGGCCGAGGCCGTCGCCAGCCGGCACTCCACCATCATGATCTGTGTGCTGCGGACGGAGGAGGACTGGGGTTTCTACGACAGCGCCATCAACAGCCTGGAGGCGGACAAGGAGTCGGTGGTGACGTTTGGGCCCTGGAAAGCCGCACCCTCCGTCAAAGACCTGCTGGACTGTGTGAAGATGGACATCGAGAGTCAGGGCTATGAGGTGAGCGTCCAGCCCCACGTCACGGAGAAGAGCTTCCTGTCCAGGAACTACAACTACTTCTACAAACTCACATTCACCTGGTGGTGACGAGACGGCTGCTTTCCTGTTTTTACTCAGAGCAGAAGTGGGAGCTGCACGTACTTTTTCTGAAACAGAGTCGCTACAGTTTTTCCAAAAGTATTTAAAAGTCATGGTGTATGTTTATGCATAAAAAAGGGGCCTTGATTTTAAACACTAACTATTGTGGTTTAAGATGAAGTGATGGATCCACCAAAGTATTTATATATCAACAATTTCTTAAAGGAAAGAGAATTTTAGGTCCTTATAAATATAAGTATCGTTTCATAGCCTGTGTAAATTAGGTGAAATAATGTTTTACTGTAGCTAAACTATATAAACTAAATAAAATATAAACTACACACTTTAAAAAATCATTTTCTAGGTCACAGTTCAGAAGTAGGTTATTCAAGGTACCTTCTGTGCACTTGATCACCTACAGGTGAATGGACATATTAACATGAACACCTGGACAACAGGGTTTTATAATCCATCTTCGAAATCCAACTTTGTTGTGTTAGATTTGTTGGCATCATCCATGTGTCATCATATGTTGTCCTTAACAATAAGATTCAGTTCTATGTTATATTTTGCACAGAGGGGAATTCAGTCACTGTGGAAAATACTTGGTCACATACACAGCAAGGGGCCCAGACTATAAGACAAAATAAGGCCAATAGACCCCAGAAAGCTGAAAAAAGTTTGTCAGCAGAGAGCGGCCTCCATAGGGTGTTCACCACAGAGCAGGGCAGGCTGTAGTTTCGGGGCCTTCACCGCTTCCTGTGTGATCAGAGGTCGACAACAATGAGCACTGGTTACAAAAAAAAGGCACAGATTACAGTCCATCAACAGCCATGACATGTTCTGCCCCCCACCTTCTCTTTTGGGCGTTTGGATGAGAGCAGTCGGTTCAGCCACCGATAATAAATGTAAAAACATGCTGACATAACCCAAATTTAAATTTCACTGGACATCTTTTGTATTTGATAGGATATATCTGCATTCAGAGTGTTTAAATGTGACAATGAAACTGTTCATCAGAATGACTCATAACTCCTCGAGTGCGTAACTCCTCAAGTCGACATGACAGGAAACACAAGAGCTGTTAAATAAAGATTTAATTTTGTGAACATTTATGAACAATTAGGTAAAGAGTTCGAACGCACAAAATCACTTTCGGAATAGGTTTTTCAGGTGGGTGACTTTATTCTTCCTAATATTCATTATCTAGTAAAATGCATTTTTGTAATATATCTGTAGCACATACAATCATTTATTTGAAACCCTGCTCAATGTTTCATATTTCTGGGATCTTTTTATCAGAGAGTGCTAATATGAGAAAACTGAATTCTACACTTTTTAGCCTTCTCCTGGAGCATTGGATGGAACTCTCCATCTGTCGATCCACCACGGAAATATCTCAACAACCGTTGGACATTCATTGTCCCTATAGGATGAATCCTAATGACTTTGGTGTTCCCCTGACTTTTCCTCTAGAGCTGCTGTGAGGTTTTGATTAAAACCCATCAACAACTATGGAAAGCAGCACTGTAGCAGCATCAGCATTGTGGTATGCTGATGTTAGCATTAGCTCAAAGCAAAGGTGTGCAATAGTACAGCCTCCCAGAGCTAGCATGACTCTTGTTTTTCAATGCCTTGAGCATCATGTATTTTTCGCATGTGGTCACTTTGAATGCTCTCAGTCTATTGAATTGTGGCTTTCAGTGTGACTTAACAGAAGTGCCTGTTAAAAGCGAGAAAAGCTTGGGAGAATTTCACGAATCAGATCTTCGCCCCAAACCAGGTCAAAGCAAGTTTCCCCTCCGTTTTTCTGAAGAAATAGCAGAAGTGGATTTGTATTTTCACCAAAGTATGTCACAATCACACCTCCCCTGAAAAAAAAACCCTCAAGGCAATTGAGAAGAGTGGCAGAACTTGCATTTCACACCTTGCATAACATCAGTATAAGTGACAGTGATTGGCGAGGACCAAACTATGGATGGTTTCATCTGCTGAGTTTTGAAGAATACGACATTTTCCCACCCGGAGGTTTAATGTATTCAACCTGCTCCGCTCTTATGAAAACTGACACTTAAAACATTATATTTTATTTTTTTGAAAAGTGGTGAAAGTGGCTGATTTGTCGTGGAAACAGGATGAAATGATTTTTACAACTATAACGTTACACATCACAAGGTGATTAAAAACGCCAAGTACATTCCTTTCAGGGTAAAAAAATTATAAACCTGTCAGTTAAAGATGCAAAATTTCTGATTCAGTAACAGGTTTCATAAAACATAAGCAGAAGCTGTACACCACTGACTACCTGTGCTCAATGAGCAGGTAGTGACAGCTTTCTCGAGAGCTCTTAGCCACATCTCACGATCCTCATCTATCGGCATCATCCTGAGAAGTGGTCGAAAGCTTTGGTAAGTGGACTGAGAGCTGCCATTATCTTTTTGTTAAACTGCTGCTTCCGCACACAGGAAAGTGACTTCAGTGTATTGATTGTTAAATAGTTTGCTAATGAATGTAATATGTTTTTTGTTTACTGATCAGAAAACAGATCAAATATTGGAGGTCTCATCAACCTGTGTGTGTGTGTTCATCCTCTAAAGAGCCACAAACACTGAACTCTGCATTCTGTACAACATCTCATCATAAAAAATGCTGAAGATTTAATAAATTATGTTTATTACTGTGTCCCTCATGCCAGTAAAGATGAAAGATGATGTGTGTGTGTGTGTGTGTGTGTGTGTGTGTGTGTGTGTGTGTGTGTGTCCTGTTCATAGCAGTGTAACACAGGAAATGAAGGGAGTTTTCTAGAGGGAGCAGTAGCAGCAGAGAAACAAACAGAGCTGCTCTAGAGGTGAAAACAACCATGAGGGGCATAAAAAATCCAATGAGAGTTCTGCTGCTCGCCAGTCTGCTCCTGACAGGTATGGGTCCGTTTTGTTCTGTTCAGGCTCCTATTTAGAATATCATAAGTAAAACCTCTGGATCTGTTCTGCTACTATTAATGGTGCTAGTTTTAGCTACTTCATAACCAGTTTGGTAGTTTTTCTTTGTCCAGTTGTTTTCAACATCTGGAGGGGGCTTTAGATAATTAATGGGAGACGAAGAGGAAGCTGAAATGTATGATACATGACCCCCAGTAGACACTGCTTTTTTTCTTGAGGGGTCACAAGCTGAAAGGGTTGGGAACCACTAGTTTTATCTTTAACAAAGACATGTATTTCATAAGTTTATGTTGGTTTTTTTTAAGATAAAATCTTAAGTAGCTCATGAATAAATGTAGTAGAGTAAAAAATATATCGTTCTAAGCTGAAATGAAAAAGTAAAGAAAAAAAGACATTAAAGTAATATAGTTCTGAGTAACTGAGTTAATTATCTAACTATCTTTCAATCACTTTTTGGTTCTGTGTTGCACTCAAGGTTTTGGGATCATTTAAATGATTTTTTCCTATTCTATCAATCACACAATCTACTTTTTGAATAAGTCCAACCGCTGTAGGCTGCCAATGGTGGCCGAAGACTTCAGGGAGACTCTGTAGTTGAAAATAACAACTATAGAAACATTTTCTGCTTAAAATGGGGTAATGCTGTATAGTTTTACTTCTTCCGGCCTGTAAAAAATTATCAAAATAAAACTACACAGCCTAGAAGTTAGGGTTGCAAGAATCCGAGCTGAAGTATCACAAAATTTGAGATGTCGTTTGTGTTTCCAGGGGTGTGGTGCAAAACCCAAAATGCAGTGTTTATGTACAGTAGACTTGGAGCTGAAATCCTCCTGCCATGTACCAACCTGGGTTCCTCAAACTGCTCCCTCGTCTCCTGGACTTTCTATAAAGGACGGGCGATAGGTTACACGCAGGTAGTCACCAAGGGCCAGATGGTTGAGAGCGCAGACATATCCAGTACTATGTCCATCACTTCCAACTGCTCACTGCGCCTCGACAACCTCAGGGTGGACGACTCCGGCCACTACACCTGCCAGAGGAACGAGTATGTCACCACCACTGTTTACCTGTCTCTCCTCGCTGTCACCACAAATTCCCACATCCCTGACCTGCGGCCCAGAGGAAGCCTCATCCTGAGCTGCATCCTGTTCACTTACTATGATGCTGGAAGCTGTAAGCCATACTCCAGCATGTTCAGCCTCAGCTGGACGACTGAGGATGGGCGCGAGCTGCCCAAAGATAGCAGGTTGTCATTTTTCTGTTGTATTTCCATTTATAATTGCTGCTACATTTGAACTGTGTTGTGGTAAAGTTACATTTTTTGTGGAAAGTTGTAATGTTTTTTAAAATAAAAATTTTTATTAGTTTTGACAGTTATTCTACTGCACATAATTGATGTATTGCAGGACCAAAAAAAATGTAGTCCCAATGTTGCTACCAAAAGAGAAAGAGACACAAATATAATAATAATAATAATAATAATAACAATAATAATAATAATAATAATAATAATAATATTGTTTTTATTATTAGTAAAAATAAGAATCATCAGCATCATCATCATAGACCCACAAATTTATGAAATTGTTTAATCTTTGTTCCATGCTCATGAGTGCTGTGATCATTGTCATTTTACTTCAGAACAACTGCTATAATTTACAGGTAACAAAAATCAACAATATCAAAAAGACCAAAATGTTACAAAATGTTATTTTGATTTGCCAAATGTAATTCAAAAAAATATTTCAACAGAGTTAAATCAAATTAAAAAGTGTATATCTGCCAGGAAAAAAAGAAAATAAACAGATAAAAAGTTAGGCATGATTCTCAAGGCTTGTTACAATAGGAGGATAATGTATTTAGGGCTGAGACAAAATAAACTGCATTGTGTGTTCATGGTAGACGTTAAGTGCAACAGTGTGGAGCCCTGATGTTTTTTTTAATTGTAGAGCCTTACGGCTTTAAATACACAAACATTCCATGTTAGTAGTAGCCGTTCAATGTCAGTCCTTCTCAGGGGATTTGATGACAATAAGATACAGGATATCACTGACAAACCGCTCAAAAGAAACAGCACAATACAAGATGTATGAAACATGATTTACTGATGAATGACAACTGGATGATGTCTTTCCAATGATCTCCCCTCCATGCAGGTACGAGCTGATTGTCGCCACTCGTTGCAACATCACTCTGGTCACAAAGCTCCGGAGTGAAGACAACGGCAGGAGGTGGAGGTGTCAGGTGAACACCACAGAAAACAGCAGGACAGTGTTTCAGGACTTCACCTCCGCCTTTTTGTTCCAGAACCCCTCCCCAGCCCGAAATCAGAGTCCTCCATCTGCCTTGGATTGTCAGGTCCAGCTGCCCATCAGCCGCATTGTGCTCTGTGTGGCTCTGCCAGTCATGGTGATCATAGTGGGACTCTTCACATGGAGAGTAGACAATAATAGGGCCAAAATGTCTGCAGTTGGCATTGAGCTCTAGGAAATTAAATAGAAGTTGGTTACTGTATCTGCCCCTGTTTGTGTTGTGTTTCTTTGGCTTGAAGCAGGATTTCTCTACTTTTTCTCCATGATTCCCAATCACTGTAAGACATATACTACAGATGTTTTGTGAGGTAGGATTTAGACTTTGGCCTGCAAGCACAAATTTCACATTTTACACATGAAGCTAAGCTAATCACAGTCAGCTAATTCATGTGTTTTTATATTGTGTTGTGACAGGATGGATGTCTGTATAGAATGCAAGTTGTACTGTCAAAACAGCATGTGCATGTTTTATTTTCCAATTTCATTTATCCATTTCAAACTTTGGGCGGTGGCTGAAACAAACCATCAAAGTTAAATACCAAGATAAACAAGTTCCCGCACATTGTCTTTTCTTTATGGTTGCAGGATTTATCAGGCAAAAAAAATAAAGCAGTTGTCTTTAATAGAGCTGAAAATGGGATATGACAGTTTTTAAATGTATATCATATAATTTTTTATATGGCATTTCACACAAAAACTAGGAATTCAGGAAAGCACAGAAGAAAGAGGGGAAGTAATTTGATGAGAAATAAAAAATCTGATTTAATTTATCAATTTGCACACATACATCAGGTGCTAAGAGAAATTTTAATGTTCTAATGTTCTGGGTGACACCTGTACTGGGTCGCAACACATCCCCATTTTGTAGATTTTCCTCAGGTTTGAGCAAGTCTGACTTGTTTTTCTTGACACTGAACTGCTTCTCCTTGTTTTTCTCTGTATAGTTTGTTAATGATATATTTTAAAACTATATCATCCCTTGATCTTTCATGCTATGCCATCTGAATATAAAGCATCCCATCCAACACATCGACCAAAATGTTGAGTAAATCATTTTTTCTTCTTTCCTATCAATTTGATGAGGAGCAAGCAGCAGTTGTTGCTGTAATAGGTATAAGCAGATGAAATTGGTGTACAAAAGCATAATGAAGTGTCTTTAACATTGCTTTGAAGCTGACAGGAAAAAAAAGAAATGAAGAAGACAGGAGGGGGTTGTCCTATGCAGAAATACACTGCTCCTGAGGAGCTCATATAAAGAAATGGTCTGGGAAAGCCAGAGGGGTTTCTAGGTCTCTGAACATTCTCATTATTCTAGACCCTCTTATGAAGTTCAGCAAGATCTTCCACAAATGTGGGAGCCATTTTCCAAGAGAAACTAAGTTTTTCTTGTATGTGTTTTTCTCCTACAAAATAAAAGCAAATGGCCTCTTCTGTGCAAAGGCATGAGTATTTGACTTTTTATGTTCAGAAAAAAAAAACCCTCTGAAGACTTCCTATGTGTTGATGTTTGTGTTAGACGATATAAGGACCTTGAGGCCAGAGACATATTAAAAGGCAGTGTTGCACTATGTCCACAAAACAAGCAAACATGGGTTTCAGCAAACATCACAGTATGTACATTTACAACCCATGGCTGATACGATTCAACTGACACATAGTCAGACTCAACTAAAACCACATCCGCCTCAGACGCTGCTCACTACGAGCTCTACTGAGGCTAGGAGGCACTCAGTGCGCATGCAGCAATTTTATACAACAATCAAACTGGAGTCTGAAAACACAGTATAGCGTGGACGCTTACCACCCATCCCTAGCGGTAATTTCAACTCATCACAGGCCAGAATATGACCAGATATTTCTCTCTGGGTGGATTTTGCATGGTCTTCTCATGCCCTTTGTGGGATTCCTTTGTTTGTCTAAAGACATGCATTTCCTAGTAAATCAAAATAAATAAACCAAATTCAAAAAGTAAAAACTCAAAATAGATAGATATTTCCAGCAAGTATTTGATATATCTAACACTCTCATTAACAGTATTGACCCAATTAGCTATTGGCTAATGGTTTTTCACAACTGTACATTTTTGATGTTTTGTATAACATTTTTATATCAAGGTGACGTTTCATAGAAATAATTTCTGTACAATGTAAAAACTTGATCAGGGTATATATATATGTATATATGTGCAAGCAAACGTACACACAAAATAACAAAATAAGGGATATACACTGTATTTTCTGTCTCCTGCCTTTTTAATATATTCAGCAAACGTGTGCTTCAAACAGACAGAATGATTTATAATAAATACTTATATGTGGATGTTCATTCATCCCAAAGGTTATTTTTTTTGCTTTGTATGCTTAATATACATTTAATTATATGTATATATAATATATATATATATGAATACATATAAATGAAGCCTCACATTATTTTTAGTTGTAGCTCTGAAATCGCTTTTGATATCTTTGCAGCCAGTTTGCACAGGACAACAATGACGGCAACTTATTGTCCTTCAAACGTACGTCAGCAGTGTTTTAAGATAGACTTGTAAATGTGAGCCCACCCTTTAGATCCTGGTCTACAAGGCAGAGCATGGCCAGCGTTTCATTGGAGGAGTCGATTTCAACTCGCTGACTTCATAATCTTCACTTGTCGTCAAATGGCTTCAGACTTAACTTGACCTCAGCGGCCACGTCAGAACGAGCGGAATTTACAAAGCGCATTCAACGTAGCTACGGGAGCCGAGAAGCGGCGTCGCTGTTTGTGGCCGACGAGGGGAAGCCTAGCTTAAGCCTAGCTTAGCGCCGTTCCCTGGACATGGCTGCACATCTGAAAAAGCGAGTTTATGAGGAATTTTCCAAAGTTGTACAGGTGAGCACACGAAGCCCCGTTGTCGCTGGTCGCCAAGACTCATAGCCCGTGATGACCGGTTCGCTAGAGAGCTAACTAGCCAGTTAATGCTAAGGCTAAATAGCTAACCAACGTAACCCGACAGCCGCCGTCCGCTCTCGGTCAAAGCACGACGCAGGTCACCTGAGTGATCTCGGTACGAAGTAGATGCTGTTGTTTGACAATTGTAATGATAAGCAGGGCTGTCGGCTGTGGTTCACCTGAATAAATTAACCTGAGCTACAGTGAGCTAACAGCCTGAGACCGAATACGTTAGCCGATGTTTAGATTAGCTACCTCTGAAGCCTCACACATAGAAAGTTAAGAGGTAAATTCGGCTGGTTACCAGTTTTTTCATCAGATCCTGTATTTACAGCAGCGCTCTTCACTTGTAAGGCTGTAAAAGTGAAGGACGGTGTCGTTTTAGGATTATTTTGAACGTATACTTCATATTTGTTACTCGGTCAATACCCCTCTTTAACAGACGAGTTTACAGAAATGTTCTGAACTTCTGATGTGAACTTTCCAGGTTGGTAAAGTCACTTCAAAACAAAAGTTTATGTCATCTGCCAGGTTCCTACGGTTTTGGGTTATTGCATTACAGTGAATTTTGACATGATTATGTTGAGGTGCCAAACGTTTTATGCTAAAGAGAGACTTTCTTAGTTTGGTGCTGTTATTCAAGAGTGGCATTGAGAAGCTTGTTGTATGATTATGAGATGAACCACCATTACTTTACCATGTGTTCACAACACAATCACTACCATCAATCGCACCAGTTGGGATCGGGGCACCTCTTGTTCTCCATCTAGGAAACGGTATTATGGACCTTCACTGGATAGATCCAAATTTCCACAGATACTGGTTTTACAAGGAACCAATGTGAGGCAGTGCAGGGGTCATACACATGACAGTGACAAATTATAGTGAAGACTGGTAGATACATGTCCACATGTTGGTAAAATGATCACACATGAATGAATAATGCCGATTAATTAGGACAAGTTGAGGGTTTAGTTCGAACGGAACAGATGAGGATGCCAGCTGTGTTCTGTAAAAATAATATTTCAATTCAAGCTGTTTCGTGTCGACAGATTCCCCATGAGGAAGCCCCGGCCAAGAAGCTACGTCTGTCCAAGCCCAGTAAATCTGCAGCTCTGCACATCGATCTCTGTAAGGCCACCAACTCCACAGATGCCCTGCAGTACCTGCTGCAGTTTGCACGCAAGCCTGTGGAGGTGGAGAGCGTGGAGGGTGTGGTCAGGATCCTGCTGGAGCACTACTACAAGGTAAAGGACTACTGAGAGCTTCAAAATGGTGCTCTGAAATAGCTCGGCTCTGCTCGTAAATAGTCTATAGTGCCTTTTATTGCAACTCTAAACACTATTTACAGTGTCTGAAAGTTTTTACATCTGACTTTGATGAGGTTGTCCTCTCCCAGGAGACAGATAATTCGGTGAGACTAAAGATCGCCTCTCTGCTGGGTCTGCTGTCCAAAACACAGGGCTTCAGCCCCGACTGCATCGTTGATGACGCAATCAACACTCTCAGCAATGAGAGTAAGACACATTAATGCACAGTAGATTGTCTGTCATTCTGTTTCCGTTTATTTTCATTATCAATAAGTCACAATTACACATTATGTTATTTATAAGAAACAAGGAAAAGTTTTTCTTTAATTATTTTCATTGAGCATTTGAAATTGCAAGACTTGCAGAATCATCGATTACAAAGCAGTAAAAACATTTACATTTATTTTAACATAAAGAAAACCCTTAAGTTGTTTAACAAAGTTTAAAAATGTCTCTGTATGTCTGCAGAGTCCCATCAGGTCCTTGCCCAGCTGCTGGACACTCTGCTTGTCATTGGTACACAACTACCTGAGAGCCCTACAGTCAGACAGAGGCTCATAGAGGTGGCCTGCAAGGTGACACACACACATCCACACACATCCACAAACATCCACAAACACTCACAAACACTCACAAACACCCACACCCACCCACAAACACCCACCCACCCACCCACCCACCCACACCCACGCACACCCACAGACCCACACACAGTACTCAACACTAAGTGTTTACACTTAGCAGGAATCGCCACACAAAGCAATGAAACACTTTTGTGTCTTTTCTCTTTCTTCCCCTTAGCACCTGTCTGATACATATTTTGGTGTGAGGAACAAGTGTCTGCAGCTCCTGGGATGTCTCGGCATGGTGGACACTCCCCTGAACAAAGACAGTGATGGACTGGGCACGTCGATAGGTTTGGCCATTTCTTAATATAAACAGATGGCAGAACTCTTGACTTTCCTTTATGGGTCATAATTGTGCTTTGAGTTGTTGTGCGATGTGTTATCATGGGTTTTGTGCTAATGCGTCATCTCACATGTTGCTTGCTGCTCCAGGAGTAGTGAGGGACGTCCAGGGTATCATCAGCGACTACTTTGGAGACCAGGACCCCAGGGTCCGCACTGCAGCCATCAAAGCCGTGGTAGGATGCCGCCAACACCTATGCTCATCAAAAAACTTACCCAGCACCAAAACCTCTTGTTTCAATGATTGTACTTTTACACAACCCAGCTCATTCTGTGTGCTGCTGATTGCTTTCCAGCTGCAGCTGCATGAGAGAGGAATGAAGATTCACCAGATCATTTATGAGCAGGTAACAGCTCTGTTTAACCTGCCAAAATCATGGACATCGTACATGAGTAAAAACACCTTTCTCATGGTGTGTGGTTTACATCATGTGCTATTTCAAAACAAATTTCTTTGTGGGAGAATAGTAATAAATTAATGATAACAGCAACAAGTGTCTGCCATGAGAAAGATGTTTTATGGATTCGGATTAATGTTAATTATTCTCAGGAGGTTTCTCTGGAGGTCTATAGCAGATAAATACAGCTCCGGTGGCAATAAAAGGGTTAACATGTCTGTATGATTGTTTGTGTGTATGTGTCTTCATTCTTTAATGTCAGAGTATATCTTAGACATGATTGGCAGATTCAAATAAAATCTGTAAAATATGTTTGCAGGCCTGCAGGTTGTTGTCAGATGACTACGAGCAGGTCCGCTCTGCAGCTGTGCAGATGGTTTGGGTGCTCAGCCAGCTATACCCTGAAAGGTGGGGAAAACCGTGATATTCAGAGGGACTCACTGTCTCAGTGGAGGTATAGATTTAGCTAATCTCTTGAGATCTTCAACATGAATAGCTTTGCAGTGTAAGAACAGGAAGGTTCTCTCTCTCTCAAGGCTCTGAAAAAAGTGTAATCAACACAAACAACAACAGGGAAGCTTGGTCTCAACCACTCATGTCTGACACTGATTTTAAAAGCTCTGCCTCCCATGCTGCTGATATTTTGATTTAGTTTAGCTTGTTATATGAATACTGAAGGTTACCAAATAGTGATGCTTTACATTTAAAATTTTTCAAGTAGTCATTTAGCAACTGGCCACAACATTTTGCAGTGGCCCTGTCTGGCTTGTAGTTCACTGTTCTTTCTGTCTAATCAGCATCGTGCCCATCCCATCATCCAATGAAGAAATCAGACTGGTTGATGACGCCTTTGGGAAGATCAGTCACATGGTCAGCGATGGCTCCTGGATGGTCAGGGTGCAGGCCGCCAAAACCCTGGTGAGGGGAACTCCATCAGAGCAACACACAGTGTTCACATTTATTTTCATCCCTAAAAATACTTTTTTTTTCAGTCTATACCTTTATAGACAGAGTTGAGGCCAGAGAAATAAAGAATTTAATGTTCACATCTTTCTTTATGATTACATTCTACATCTGAAAGTGAAGGTGTAACTTGTTGAATATTTCTTTGTGTGTCAGGGTTCGATGCTGCAGGTCAGCCCTCAATTCCTGGAGCAGACTTTGGATAAGAAGCTGATGTCAGATCTCAGGGTGAGTTCTTGATTATTCATAGCACGGCTCCTTTTTTTATTATTTTCTTTTTGAATAGAAAATGTGGGAGTGAAATTCCTATAATGTAAACCAGACCTCCACACACTGCCTCCTCCTCCTCTGTCTTCTCCATGTCCAGAGGAAGCGTACGGCCCATGAACGGGCCAAGGAGCTCTTTGCTTCTGGGGAGTTCTCCTCTGGCAGGAAGTGGGCCGATGATGCCCCCAAGGAGAAACTGGACACCAACACCGTCAACCTCATCGCCTCAGGGGCCTGCGGCGCCTTCGTCCACGGCCTGGAGGATGAGATGTTCGGTACGGGAAACGGGGCACAGCGTGTCTTTATTTTCCTCATTGGGGAATTTTGGTCCATCTAGAAACAGAGCCCAAAGGTTTCAAGTCTTTTTCAAAACCAAACAGCCTTCGGATGTTATCGACGTCACATTTTCATGTATAATGATGATTTTGTTGATTTATTGTCAAGTAAGTAGACGATCCCTCATAAGCTTTTTTTGATGCCAAATTGAGGTTTTGAGTGAAGTTTCTTCGCTGATTCTGTTCTACATGTCCAAAAAGAGAGGCTATTAAGTTACAAAGTATTTTAATACTTTTTACCACATGGTATGTCCCCTCCAAGTGTTTACGGCATCAGCATATACGAATAATTACAATTACAATGTAATATCTTAGAAAGTCAGGCAATGTTATTTTCCATCCATTTCCCCTCTTTACTCGCCCTCCTCTCTATCCTATACTCAGGACTAGATTTGCTGTATTGCTCTGCATATTTAATTCTCTCCCACTTGTCTGAACTCCGCCCCTAATGGGACTTCAGAGGTCCGCATCGCGGCGGTGGAAGCGCTGTGCCAGCTCGCCCGCTCCTCCCCTAGCTTTGCTGAAAAGTGCCTGGACTTCCTGGTCGACATGTTCAATGATGAAATCGAGGAGGTGCGGCTTCAGTCCATCCACGTGCTGAGGGAAATCTCTACGCACATAACGCTCAGGGAGGACCAGCTGGACACTGTGCTGGCTGTGTTGGAGGTATACACAAACACACACGCACATAGGCCAAACAACCTCAACACTCGTCCTTCATATTTTTTTTCACATACACCAGTTTAAGTCGCTGTCTGTCTCCAGGACTCGTCCCGTGACATCAGGGAAGCTCTCCACGAACTACTTTGTTACACCAACGTCTCCACTAAGGAGTGTATCCAGCTGGCTCTGCTGGAGCTGCTGAAGAACCTCAACAAGTATCCCACCGACCGCAACTCTGTCTGGAAGTAAGAGTCTGTGTGTGTCCGTGTGTGTGTGTGTGTGTGTGTGTGTGTGTGTGTGTGCATGTGTGTGTTACAATCCTTATGAGAAGAGATTCAATTTTTAGCAAGTCCATGTTCAGCTGACGAGTTGAGGATTAGGACAAGGTTTTTTAATCAGTGGTTGTGAAATCTGTACTTCTTACTAAGCTACATTTTAATATTTAAGCTTTCAGGCAGAAGAAACCAGAAACAAAAATCCAACTCCACATGGTAAAAACCTGGTTAAATATGTCGTTATGCTGCAGCTAAGTTTGGTGACGTGAGGGGTCGCGGTCACTGGTTACTTTTCCCTCCTCTTGTTTTCATGTGACTGCAGAGATAAAGACGGTCTGCTACAAAGGAGCTCTTAGTTTAACATTAACATTCCTCAAAAAATGGAAAAAAATCCAAACCATATTAAATAGCTCAGTGTGTAAATGGCTGTGTAACTCTAAAGCACCATCTATCTCTTGGATAGAAGCTGCCCTTTTGATGACCTGATGATGGACAGTTTTTGTTTTATTACTTTCTCTTCCCCTCAGGTGTCTGAAGTTTGTGGGTTCCCGCCACCCAACACTGGTGTTGCCGCTGGTTTCTGAGCTGCTCAGCACGCACCCATATTTCGACACACCAGAGCCTGACATGGACGATCCGGCCTGTATCCTTCTCACACACACACACACTTGAAAAAAACACATACATTAATGTGAACACGCCACGTCAGCAGACGTTGAAGCAAATTCCCCAGACCATCTCCAACACATCAGATTTGCTTTCACAGCTTTTTTCACTTTTTTGTGTTTTATTTTTGTTTCACGATTCCACATTTTTAGCTTAAATCAGTTATTAATAAAAGGCAGCAACTTAAAACCATAATGGGCTTCAGCCTTTAAATATGTCCACCCCAGTTGAGTACAGGCAGTATAGTCGGTCTGTATTTGGTAGGTCAGCATTTAAAGTTTAAAGTCTGCGGACTGCAGATTAAATTATACAGAACTATAATCATGACACACACAAGACTGAAAATCTGGAAAAACATGTCTTGGATGGGAGGGGGGGCTAAGAGTGTTTTCTTTTTTGGCTCACTCAAAAAATGTTTTTCTATAAGTTTTATTCTTTATATTTGTTTAGATTCAGTCCTCTCTGTACTGAGAGAATGTTGTGAGCACAACTCTGGGGAAAGAGGATTTTAGAACAGTCCTACATAGAAGCTGAGACAATTTAAATGCTGAATTGTCTGGGAAGTGTTGTTGAAATAATTCTCTTATTTTATCATAAACAGAATGGAATTATTTCCTGATACTGTCACTGTACAGACAGAAATTGTCTGAATGACTTTTCACAAAAATGTTAAACCAATGCCAAGAAATCTCAATATGCAGAAATTTTAATAAAACAAAAAAAGACGTTTTCAGTTTCACAGCCTACAAACAATACAAGGTAACAGTAAAGTTTTCTCAGATCATTCAGCTGCTGCCTAGTTTATACACGTTAAGTTCTGATTGTTAAACCTGTATGAACATTATCTGCGATTTTCAGTCAGTGTGTTAACAGGTCATTATTGACAGAATCTCAGCGGCGGAGGAGCTCTGCCTCTGTGCCTCTGGACTTTTGTTTTTCCTCCCTTGACTCTGGCTGAAAAACTCAGACATTGCGGTGCTGGTGTTGGTGTTCAACGCTGCCAAGTCGTGCCCCACCATGCCGGCGCTGTTCTCCGACCACACCTTCCGACACTACGCCTACCTGAGGGACAGTCTGTCACACCTCGTACCGCCACTGAGAGTGAGAACTGAAATACTGTAGTGTTCAGACTAAGGTTGTGTCGCTGCTGCCCACGTCAGTATCACGACTGACGGAAAGTGTCTCACTGGATGTTCATTTGTCTTCAAATGCAGTTATTTACACTGTATTCATCATAGCAGATATAGAAGGTTCCAGTAGAGATGATAGAGAAGAATAACAGTCACAGTACGAGGTGACGCCTTCAGATCGCCTGAATCACCAAAGTGATTCAGTGTACTGTCGCGTCAGACAAATAAAATAAATAAAAAATTAAAAGCAGCAAATCCTGTCAACGGATGAAATGGAGGACGAAAACATTCAGCACCTCTGCTTGAAAAAGCGACAATAGAATAGTTGGTTGTCAGAATAGCTGCTGATGAATTTTTCTGTTGAATGACTAATTGTGACAGCTCCAGTCCCAATGCTAAGCTTGATACCGTGGGTCGAACCTTCCAGGGCTTTCCTAACATGTAGTCGGGAGGATAGCCATTAAAACATCAGTAGCATAAGTTGCAATATTGACACCAGCAGCAACTCATCCTTGTTTACAGTCTGAACGATGTTCTACACAAGTTGTAGCCATCTCCAGGTTTAAGTCAATTTTATTCATATGTTTTATTTACACAGCCTCTAATCATAACAGAAGTTACATCAGGACACTTTTCATATAGAAAAGAGCAGGTTTACGTTTGTGCTCCGTTGCTGTTTACAGGGACCCAACATTCCTCCATGAGCAGGCATGTGTTTAATCAAGTCAGAAATGTTCAGGGCTGTAAACTCCAACTCAGGAGTTCATCAGAAAGTCCCACTTAAGGAGCTGAAAATGTTGGGGGCCAAAACTGGAACCTGGTTCCTGTTGTTAGGGAGTAAAGCTTCAGTGTTCTCAAGGGTCAAGTTGACCCCTAGATACTAGTTTATAAGAATATGGCTATGAACAAAAATCACAATCAGCACCGACACCACATTACTGAGGCAGCTGTCAGTGCTCTCACCGTCTTCCCTGTAACTGTTCCCCTTTTGTCTTTCAGTTGCCGGGCAGGAAGCAGGTATACGGTCTGGAGCCGGCGGATTCGGGCTGTGGTTCAGGCTCTGTTGAGTCGGCTCAGCTCTTTCTGCAACAGAGCCTGAACAGGGTCAGCACCGTCCAGAACCTGGAAGCACCCGGAGCTCAGGACCTGCTGGACCTTACTATACGGTACACACACACACACACACACACACACACACACACACACACAGAGGGAAGCCCTACTTTTGTCCAAGGTTGGAACTCACACTTTTTTTATACATTCTATGTTTAAGCTCCAGAAATGTCCCAGATTTAAGGTTTATTTTTGAGTTCTTATAGTGAACAATCTCTAAAGTGACATCACCTAGAAACCAGGGTTTGAAAATGTTTTGAATATGTTTTTTTTTTTTTTTTTTTTTTTTTACAAATGACCAGTGCTAGAGGTTGTTTTACTGTAAGGTTTAAAACCTGTGGTGGATGGACAAGGGGGACTTGAGGGTTTTTGTCCTCCTTTGTGTTTGTCAGAGACCTGCAGCGGCTGGGGGAACTGCAGACAGAGCTCGCTGGAGCTGCTGATTTCTGTGCTACATACCTACGCTGCCAGCTGCTGCTCATGAAGGTAGGAGTGTGTATGTGTGTGTACATGTGTTTTGTCTATTACGCTTTGTTTAAGTAGACCAAAATGCTCAACATTACCCCGGGTTGAGGGAAGCGGAATTGTGGTCTAAAAGGAAGGACCTCCATGTTTTACCTTTACCCCATTTCCTCAGGCTCTACAGGAGAAGATGTGGAACATGGCTGTTCCCCTGTGCCTCAAGCAGAACGTCACGGCCACAGCAGCGGCTCAGCAGGTCAGCGCGACAGCACCTTGGCACGACCGGGCCTGCGTGAGACAATTAGGGGAGACCTTTGTCCATGTAAATGTGTATGATGTTGTGATTGATTGCAGATCTTAGAGGAAACGTACAAACTGGAGTTTCTGTACAGTGGTTTGGAAAGCAGACAGGTGGCCACCATACATCACGTTCGCCTCCAGGCCAAAGCCCTGCAGCTTGTCCTGACTGCTCGCACTAGACAAGGGTCAGTATACACACTCACTCACACACACACACACACACACACACACACACACACACACACACACACACACACACACACACACACACACAGCCCATCCTTGTACAACTATCTTTGTAGGAACCCCTCATTGACATAGTGAATTCCCTAGCTCCTTACCTCAACCTAAACCTAAACTCAACCCTTAAACAGCCATTTATAGCCTTTTCCCCACATGTAAACATGGCTTCCAGTTTTCAGACCCAACAAATATAGTCAAACAAAACAACACACACACACACGGTCTGTGCATATATTCCTTAGCCTGTCAATTTTCCCCCAGGTTGGATCCCCTCATCAGCAGCTGTGAGAAGTTTCTGCTAGACATTGAGTCTTTTCAAAGGTAATGTCTTCATCTGTGTATGTGTAACATTCAGCTGATCATTCCTGACAGGTTCATTTGTAAAGCACCTCTAACACCAATAACAGGGCACTTCAAAGTGCTTTACACATGATATAATAAGGAGGCTTAGTGAGCCCCGCCAGACACGGGGGGTGAAAGTTCCCTAAAAAAATTCTCTTGAAACTTCATCTTTCAGGATTTGAATCCCATCCCATCCCTGTACTCTCTTCAATGTCTGTGCTTTTATGTCCCTCTCCTCTTTTGAACTTTGTAGATGTTTGACACATGTTTGAAACCAAAATGGGGACTAATGAGCTACATGACAGCCATTCATGGCAACTTAGGAATGGGGCGGGTCATAAAGGGCACAATTTTACAGAAGAGCTAAACTAAAATAAAATAGATTGAATTTGTCAAAAAAAAAAAGGATTTCTCCTCTGCCTGTCTCTGCTTTGTTATCCCTTCGCATAGTTTCAAGAATAGTTTGCGTCATGGCGTATTCATGGTAGAATTCCCCTTCTCCATTGTGGATTTCGTCTAGACTATATAAACTTTGCAGGCTCGGTCTCCACTCACTGTTTCTTGTCTCCTTGACTTCTGCCACCTGCAGGCTGTTTCTGTCAGAGCTGCCCCACCTGCAGGACAGTTTTGTGGACAAGCTTTTGGAGCTGATGCCTCGTCTGTCGTCCTGTAAGCCAGTGGAGCTGGTGAAGATCCTCCAGACGACCCTCAGACAGAGCGGCCTGCTGCAGCTCAAACTGCCTGAACGGGTACCATGAATAAACAAGTCAATGGATGACAGCAGAGTGACCTCACAGTACAGTCATTCATGCTCTCAAGCAGCATTTGTTAACATTTCCTCGCTGGTTTACAGGTCCATCGGGCGACAGCCTCCATCATAGAGCCAACAGGGGAGTCTGACAATCCTCTGAGGTTCACATCTGGCCTGGTGGTGGCACTAGACATTGATGCGACGCTGGAGCACGTCCAGGACCCCCAAAACAGTGTGAAAGTACAGGTCAGTCTTGCAAACAACAAAATAACAAACCCATGCTCCTTGCTTGACATTTTGCGTGTCTGTCTAGGTCAGAATTACTATTCACATCAAATCCTTTGTAGACAGTGGCAAAATATTCAAACTAATTCTAAAATAAGAAAATGTATATATCAGACTTAGAAAAACGTTTGTGAAGATCATTGATGCCGAAGTGTGGATGGTGGCTAAAGGTTCATCAACATTTTTCCTTCACTGGCACACTCACTGTTACTTTCAGTCAAAAGATACTTGGACATTTAGTTCAGTGACACCTGAATATGGGATTGAAGGAATTTTCAGAAATTCCGTCATAAAAAGATGTGTGTTGTTAAAGCTGTCTGCTCCTACATCCTATGGAAAACAGGAGGGGAGAGGTGGTGGTAATGAGACTGTCCGCTGCTTATAAAGCTTACGGATTCTAGATTTTGCAGCAGCCACACGTCCTTTCATTGTTGTCCTTGAGCTAAAGACCCTCAAGCATCTGCCTTTTCGCCATGGATCTGAACGCCAGCGAATCCTCTGCTCTCTGTGATGAATATGCACCTTCCATCTGCAGGTTCTGTATCCAGATGGCCAGAGTCATGTGATCCACCCTAAACCTGGAGACTTCAGGAAGCCTGGACCCGACAGACACAGACTCATCACACAGGTCTACCTCTCACACACCGCATGGACAGGTGAGCATAGTGCTGACACACCTGGTGACACTTTCAAACAACTTCAATAACAGTGGGACTCGGTCTGACTTCTCCCCTCTCTTGTCTCCCTTCGCCTCAAGAGCCGTCTCAGATCGAGGTGCGCCTCCTGCAGGCCTACAGCTCCTCTTGGGCCTCCCTTTCGTCCCCAGCTTCCAAGCAGGGGTGGAACGACAACATCGATGGCATCCCGCCGCCGGAGGCTGCCGTCGAGGGAACCATTCCGTTCAGCAAGCCTGTCAAAGTTTACATCATGCCCAAACCTGCCAGGCGCTAACAAAAAAAAAACCACTTAACAAAGGAAAGACTTCCACATGCAGGAGATACTTGGCTATTTTTTTTGTTTTGTTTTTCTCTCTTCATGAGGACTAAAAAAGAAGATATCAGCTCATCATCAGCCACATTCAGGTCATTAATGTTAGAACCGTGTTTCATTTGCAATAGTTGAGCTAAATTCAAAACTGTACAGAAGATCTGCAACAGTTTTGATTTTTCTTTAAAACACATTTGTTTTTAAAATATAGTCAAGAACGTTGCATTGATAAGAATCGTTTATAACTGCAGAGAAGGGTTTTTTCTTTTTCTTTTTTTGCTCATGGTGCATTCATTTCCATTGGGACTACTTTTGTAGTCTACAACTGTTTCTTATGAAGACAAACCCACATGATGGAGATTACCAATTTTATTATCTGTAGCCAAAAAAGCAGAAATACATTTGAACATGCAAAATGTACAGTGCATTTATTAACGACAAACTGAATTTCTCTCTGTTCAGTGAACACTTCGATTCCATCTCTTCACTGTGCAAAAGTCATCTAAAGTGTTTTGTTTTTTTTTTCTCTGAGGTGACTGATTAATAACCTTAAACAGGATTTTTGCTAATTCTTTATAGTTGCCAGTGCTCATCTGCAGGGCAGCTAACACAACCAGGGCTAAAATACAGGCTAGCCCACTTGTAAAAGTTTAGCAGTGGTGTTATGAAGATGTTTCAGTCTTAGGCTGAATCAGTGGTCTGCAGGCGTGCCTAGAGCTAGAGGGGTTGGCTAGTTAAACATCTGGCAGACTGAGACTATGGGCAATGGTGCGCTAAGCCCCCCCCCCAATATCTTCTGTAGGTGAACCCAGTTAGTGTGGCAAGACGAGGGATGTCATTAACAGGTAGAGTGGAAGACCCCACCCACCTTGGTGCCCTGGCCGGCCAGTTTGTTGTATTCTGCAACGGCCCTCTCGGTCTGTAAGACTCTGACCTCAACACCTTTCTGCTTCACAAAGTCCAGCGTGGTGGAGGGAACCTGAGAGAAGAGTCAACGGTGCAGACAGACTCACATCACGTCTCGAGCGCATGTGACACAGCAGATACGCTCCTTTTTTAATCAGTCTAGAGTATTAATCTGTTTCATGTCCACCGAAGCATAAACTTATTTCACCTTGATGGTACCCAGATGAAAATGCATTCAAGAACTCTTAATGGCTTGTAGGTCTGTTTACCTGCAGAGCTTCACTCATGCCTCTGCCGATTACCAGCAGGTCTATCCCCTTCCTCAGCACCTCCTCTACGTCAGCGGGTTGCACTCCTGGGTAATGCTGGGGTGTGGAGAGCAAAAGAATGCATCAGCAGCTGTGATTAGAGAGGAACCCATGGCCTGTGATGGTAGCATGTATTGTTTTTGAAATGTTTCCATGTTCTCTTCTGTTTCTGTCAAAATGCTAGAAATACATGTTGTGTTTGTGTTTGTGTTTGTGTGTGTGTTTTATGTGAATATTACAAACACTGGTTCCACTGACATCGGTCCCAGTCTCTCTCCAGTCCCAGGCCCGACTGCCCCCAGGCCAGACCTTGCAGTCCTTGTAGCTAGATGAACATCCCTTCACCTTCATGTGGCCCCAGGACAGAGAGGCGATCTCTGGGGAGGACATGGCGTGAGAAGCTGCCCGCTGAAAGGCAAAGAAGGGACACAGATGAATAATGAATGTGAGGTGTACGCGCAGGTCATTATCTATTTGACAGTGTTCACACGTAACCTGCAACCGACATTGTTGCACAAGCACACAACTGGGGGATGCAGATTTCACTAATGTAAAGAAGCTGTTATGTCATTCTTGTTTATTCTGAGTCTGACAGATAATTTACTTTATGATACAAGACTCTGTCATCCTTTGGAAAACTTTGAAAATGCTGAGTTGTCTCGCAGGCAAACAATGGGAACACAATCATGGGGGATTTTATGTTTCACTTTTCTCTTATGTTCTCAGCAAAATCAGGGCAAGAATCAACCACTTCTACGATTCATTTAGAGTTCATTCAGTCATTTTTATCTGAAGCGACACATGTATGAGAGTTGAAACAACACCAGCAAGGATCTAGTCAGGAGAGAACGACATGAGAAAAGTGCCATGGAGCAATGTTCAAGTTCTGATAGGATGCAGGTGCCTACAGGCAGTGTGAGAGGCAATGCAAAGAGAGCATAACATGCATACCTTTATTTTTTTTATTTTTTTTTCTGTCTATTAAGCTCATAGGGAATAACATGTATTCAAACATGTTCCCAAATCACCAACTCTGGTCCACAACTGTTAGCAGTGCTACTAAATATGCTACTGTTCATTAAACCTAGGAGTTGGGAAAACACACACACACACACACAAACCTGGAAAACCTGTGTATAAGTCAGCAGATTATTCAAGATTAATGTCAAGATTAATGTCAACATTTGCCAGCTCCAAAAGTGAAACCGTTATTATATTTAACTCTTCTGCCTGGGAGGCTATTTTTGTATTGGACACACACAAAAAAAACAAAAAAACAAAAAACCCTTGCACGTCAGAGTCTGTTGCTGCATTAATGCAAAACTCAAAAGGTTTAAAGTAGATTAGAAAAGGAGCTGGAATGCTGTTGTCTGTATAAATCGTGAAGTTATAAAAGAGATGATCATTAGGAGAAGGCCCGTGCTGCTGCTTACCTTGTGTGGCTGTAAACAGGCTGGTCACACACACCCTCACCCTGTGAAATTTGTTCTTCCTGCTGCAGTTAAAGGGAAACACCATTTCAGCTGCACCCACACAGTTGATAACACTGGAAACTGGTGGCCTCACTGCAGTGTATTCAACAGTGTAGGAAGAATGAAACATGGTGCTTTGTGGAACTTATATCTTGAAGAATTATTATTCCATCTCCCTGTTCCAAAGATCACTTTAATATATGGTCCCCGGGTAGGGGACGTATCCGATATTAAACTGATAAGAACAGATTGTTTTCTTTCCAAAAAATTAAATCTACACTCATTTCAGACATATTTCATACAAGCTTCACATGCTTGGACAATAAGTTGCCTAAAAACACCGGCTCCTTACAAGTGCAGTATTGTTTAAATTGGGTCGTTTTTGCACGTCTTTTTCACGGAAATACCCAACGATGTATTGTAGTCATCTCTCTGTCTCATCAGGCCAGGTTTTTGAATTAGCAGTGGAGGAGACAGACAGGGAGCAACCAGCTGTAGACTACTTTGCCTGACCTGAGCCTGCTATGCTACAGATGTTTTTAAACCATCACCCAGAACAAGAGGCTAAAAACCCTGCGCTGTGAAGCAGAGCGCTACAGCATTCAAACTCAACTGTTTGTCATATAGACGCAGATATTGGTGTAAGGCCAGAGGAGTTTGAAGCATTGAAACAATGACACAGGACACTGCTCATTCACTGCCACTAATCTCTGTTACAGAGAGAGAGAGTCAGTGGGGGCTGATGAGCTACAACACACACACAGAATTTCATAGGTTAACAGCAAAACCAAATATGTTCATGGTAAAAATTCATCCCAAAGTGAAAGTAATAATCAAACCTGCAATAACTCATTTATTCATTTATTCATTTATTTGTTCGTTTGCCAATTCAATCATTTGTTTTGGACATTTAACAAGAAGCAGTCCAAATCCCTGTAATCATACACAAGTTATACCACAGATACAGAAATAACAAAAACCTAAAACCTAAGCTTCAAATCAATTTCGTTTTAGTAATTTTATTTTGGAGAAAGTAAGAAAATCAGGTGAGAGGATTAGCCTTCTTACGTAGAGATGTAGTCCTCTCACATGATTTTCCTGGTTTGGGGTTTGAAGGGAAGCTGAAATCGGAACAGAAGTTTCCTCAGGGCACTTTTTTTTTAGAGCAGGTCTAGACCCAACATTCCCACATGAGCAAGCTCTGGGCGACAGTGGCAAGGCAAAACTCCCTTTGACAGGAAGAAACCTTGAGCAGAACCGGGCTCCGGGTGGGCGGCCATCTGCCTCGACCGGTCGGGTTGAGAGAGATAGAGAGAGAGAGAGGTGTGGTGGTGGTTGGGTTTGAGGGGTTGGGGGCGGGGGGTTGGTTCTTGACTGGATTCGGGTTTCGGTTTAGAATTTTAGGGGAGGTTTACACATACACTAGGGGCATGCCATCATCCACAAACTGCGTCATTTGTGTGTTCCACTTTTCTGTACTAGGAGGTGGCTGCGAGGACAATGATGAGTCGTCATCCGTACCGGTTTGTGGAGATGTAGTGATTTTATCATCAGAGTGACCAAGTGGATCCCAGTCTTCTGGGTAAAGTTCGGGCAGAGCATCTGGAATCTGTTGGGTGACTCCAAGTACTTTCTTATTGATCCAGGACTTTATCCTCTTCGGCTTTGTTGCCTTATGGAGTTCTTTCTTCAATTTTTCCACCTCCACAACTTTTTCATTCATTATTTTAATGAAAGCAATCCTTGTGGCGTGTTGAGTTTCAAAGGATTTCTCTGCTTGGCTGAATGTGTCTCTTTTCTCTGGCATGACTCTCCTCAATCTTTTCATAGGTTTCTATCTTTTTCCATAGAAAGTTGAGATAATGTTGACTGTACTCTGGAGGTGTTTGCATCAGTCTTCACTCGCTCATCACTGTTTCCATGGCGTTTTTTCAAAATCATTACTTTGTGTCTTAATTTCTTGGGATCTTCGATGTCAGTCATGCATGCCTGTATGTCCTCCTTGATACGCAGCACATATGTCTCCTTCTTTTGGATCAGATCTCTCAGGTTGCTAATTTCTTTCTCCTTGGCTCTTACTTTATAGGAAGCATGTGTGAGTTTTTCGGTCAAGTTATCATGCATTTGCTTGGACTTACTTAGCTCATCTGCTTTTTCTAGACACTTTAACTCTTCCTCTCTTTTTTCATCCTCCAGGCGCTTGATGGTGCCCCTCAGCTCAGTTATTGCGTAGGATGAAACAGCACTCTTAAACAAGTGTTCTTTCAATTCCTTTTCAATCTTTCTCTTATCCTCAATCAAAGACTCAATCTTCCTGTCTTTGCTTGTAATATCTCTGTCTTTTTGCAGGACAGTGTCCTTTAATTGGGACACTGTCCCAGTCAGATCCTCCCTCTTCTGTAGATCTGATATGATCCGAGCCTGTTCCTCTAGTTTGATTTCCAGTTCTTTGCACATGACTCTGTTTTCCAAACTAGCAGTGTCCCTGTAATTGATTTCTTTTTCCAAGGCCTCTTCAGTTGCTGTCAGCTGTTCTCGCAAGCTCTCCTCCAGCCTTTGGTTCTGATCGAACTTCTTTTTATTTTTCAACAGCTCCTGTTCATATTTTTCTGCCTGCTCTTTCAGTGCCCTGTCAGCTTCCTCTTTTTGCAATTCCAGCCTCTTATCAGAGTCTTCTTGCTGACGTATCAGGACATTTTCTTGATCCTTTTTACAATCTGCCAAAGATTTTCTAAACGACTCGTCCAAGTCTTTCACCTGCTGCTCGTGGCCTGCCAGGCTTTTTCTATATATTTTTTCGCCCTGGCAAATTTGGTCATACAGGGCAGCTTTGTCCTGGACAAGTTCTTGATTGTCTCTTTGGCTTTGCTGTAATGCATTCTTCAGTTCCTCATTCTTCTCCTTGGTGGCTTCCAGCTCCTCCTGCAGAGCCTGAATTTTCGTCTCAAGAGTCTCTTTAATCCAGCTGTTAGAAGCCCTTTCCTCCAACCAGGACTTAAGGAATTTCTCATGAGTGTCCTTGAGAGTGTTGAGCTGCCACTTGAGATATTTTACTGAATTTTCTTTGCTCTCCATTGTAGATGGTAAATCCACTGCTGGATCACAGTCTGTCAGAAGTAAGAAATGTTGTGAAACGCACCTTCACAGGCGTATGCACAAGCGTTGTCCCTCACTTCGAAGTCAGAATGTGTGAGAGAACTTCTGCAAACCTAAGTATAGGCAAATGTGTGATGTCACACGTGAGGTCACGACACACGTCAAAGCACACGATTGCGTTTGTGGCATCCTTTGTGACATCATCATGTTCTATGACGGCAGAATTTTAAAAAGAAATTTAAAAATAAACAAGCCTCTGTGTGTGTGTCCTTGCATAACTACCGTTGTGGGGACAAATGTTTGTTCACGCATTCACATCATGAAGCGTGGAATCGTTAAAAAAAAACCTTGATTTTACTTTGTTGTCATCCATATCTTAGTTCATCCGAAG
>CM029116.1:2321797-2361474 GCA_016859345.1 Istiophorus platypterus
TATTTCACAGAAAGATGAGTAACGCAAAGTGTCTAAGCACACATTCCTCTAGAGAATTTTTTTAGTAGTTAAATAAAGATTTCCAGTCTCCTGAGCAAGAAAAAAACGCAAATTCTTTTGTATTTTTTTTAATTTATTCAAATTAGCATAGTGACTGAGATGTTTTTGTTTTAGCTATATAAGTATTGTATTAATGTTAGTATCTGTGCTAACACTTCCCCCTCACTGTGTATTGTATACTAAATTTATCTTTTCCAATAAAGGCAGTTTGTATGAGCGTTGCATTCCCCTCATTTAAATACTTGACGGAGGACAATTCATTTCTAGATAAATAAATGAATGAACGAATTAGCATGTGAATTTCGTTGTTTTTATTTTGAAGAATTTCGCAGGATATCCGGGTGCGGTATCATTTCTCTCTGACATTAGCGCTCACTAGCATTGGAGTGTTCAGCGCCCCCATTAGTCACCTTGGAACTGCATCACCATTAAATGGCAGTTGACAAAAATCACTATCTTAAAGATCAATTTTATTTGTATCAAAACATTACAATACGATGACTTAACTAATTAATTAACACATTAGTAATGCCAACTATTACATAGTAACTATCAAAAGCTGTTATAATTATTTATAATTGGTTGAGCCAATAATTCCCATGTAGATATGCCCATTTCTTGCTGCCACTCTAGTGGACGAAAGAAATGGCACGATCAGTAACAATTAAAGAAAGTTTTCTCCAGACTCTAACCTGATGAAACAGAGTTCTGGGAAGGCAGGAAGGACAATCACTATGCTAGAGGTCCAGAACTGGGATCCACTGCATTGCCGTTTGATCCATTTTCAAAGTGCAGTGAGGTTCAGTTGCAGTGCAGTTAATCATCTTGGATGTTGGAAATCATGGGAAGGCCTGACGGAAGCCAAACCAGAGGTGAGTGGGCAGTTAGGATGGTCAGGGGAGTTGATGAGATGGTGGGAGCTGGGTTTGATGGAGTTTTCTGTGTGAGCCGACGCAATTTGAAATATCGATGAAGGTTTCAAAAATTTCAAAAATTAGTTTGATCATTGACGTAAATTAGAGTGAAACCAGGAAGTGCAGGAGTGATTCCGCACCTGGTTTGAACTGAACCGATAAATTCACTGGGATGGTTGAACATTTTAAAGACATTTAAGGGAGTCCGATAAATCTATGCATGAAAATTTGCAAGCATTTAGCAGGTGTAGGACCTGGTTTTCAGAGTTGGCTGGCGATTCAATGATATAGTTACACCTGCTTGCAGGCATCAGTCGAAACTTTCAGACTGTTTGTTCAAGTTCAAGACCAGGATGACTACATTCAGGTACTACATTCGACACATCAGAAAGACCAGACCTGGACATGGGCAATTTGGGAAGTGAGAGCCAAAGTGTCAGATAAAAGACATCGACTGATGGCAGGAAGAGTGGGATTTTAGACAGGACCTGTGTGTAAAAAGCAAGCTGACTGATGTGAATTGAAAACCAATAACTATAGAGCATTTTCTTAAAATGAGATGATAACATAGTTTTTAGCTGACATAAGAATATCAAAAAATGCAGTGTTGTAGACAGGCTGAGACAGGCGACTGAGCTAAGGTTTGTGTGTGTGTGTTTCAAAAAGAGTTAAGAGTCCAGGAAAAGTGGGCATGGGAGCTGAGACAAGTGGAGCCCATGCAGGAAGGTGGAAGGTGTGCAGGACAGGACTTGAAAGTGAAAAAAAAAAACTGGTGGGATCTCAGAGAAGTCATTCCAGACAGCAACCACCTCAGGCTGACAGAGGTAAAGCGCATTCAGCTGAAGACCGAAACGGTTCAAAGGTTTGTACAGGATTTCAAAGTTGGGATGAGGTTTGATGTGTCTGATTACAATTTTCAAGACACACACACAAACACACACACACACACACACACACACACACAGGCCCACACAGTACTCAACACTAAGTGTTTTGTAGCAGAATATCACACAAAACAATGAAACTTTTGTGTATTTTTCTCTTTCTTCCCTTAATGACAGATTCCCCCATGAGAAGCCCGGCCAGGCTCACGTCTGTCAAGCCCAGTAAATCTGCAGCTCTGCACATCGATCTCTGTAAGGCCACCAACTCCCAGATGCCCTGCAGTACCTGCTGCGGTTGCATAAACCTGTGGAGTGGAAATGGAGGGGTGTGGTCAGGATCTACTGGGCACCTACTGCAAGGTAAGGACTACTGAGAGCTCAAAATGGTGCTCTGAAATGGCTGCACGGCTCTGCTAAGTAAATAGTCCTGGTGCCTTTTATTGCAACTCTAAACACTATTTACAGTGTCTGAAAGTTTTACATCTGACTTTGATGAGGTTGTCCTCTCCCAGGAGACAGATAATTCGGTCAGGACTAAAGATCGCCTCTCTGCTGGGTCTGCTGTCCAAAACACAGGGCTTCAGCCCGACTGCGCGATTGATGGCGCCAATCAACACTCTCAGCCAATGAGAGTAAGACACGTGTGCACAGTAGATTGTCTGTCATTCTCATTTCCCGTTTATTTTCATTATCAATAAAATTACAATTACATTATTGTTATGTTATTTATAAGAAACAAGAAGGATTTTTCTTTCAATTATTTTTCATTGAACATTTGAAATTGCAAGACTTGCAGAATCATAGATTACAAAAGCAGTAAAAACATTTACATTTATTTTAACATAAAGAAAACCATAGTTGTTTAACAAAGTTTAAAATGTCTCTGTATGTCTGCAGAGTCCCATCAGGTCCTTGCTTGTCTGCTGGACACTCTGCTTGTCATTGGTACACAACTTCCTGAGAGCCCTACAGTCAGACAGAGGCTCATAGAGGTGGCCTGCAAAGGTGACACACACACATCCACACACATCCTGAAACACTCCCACAAACACTCACAAACACTCACAAGCACCCACCCACCCACACCCACCCACAAGCACCCACCACCCCACACCCCACGCCCTGGGCCCACACACAGTACTCAACACTAAGTTTTACACTTATAGGAATATCACACAAAGCATCAAAACACTTTTGTGTCTTTTCTCTTTCTTCCTTAGCACCCCTGTCTGATACATATTTTGGTGTGAGGAACAAGTGTCTGCAGCTCCTGGGATGTCTCGGCATGGACACTCCCTGAACAAAGACAGTGATGGACTGGAGCACGTCGATAGGTTTGGCCATTTCCTTAATATAAACAGATGGCAGAACTCTTGACTTTCCTTTATGGGTCATAATTGTGCTGAGTTGTTGTCGCGATGTGTATCATGGGTTTTGTGCTATCGTCATCTCACATATTTGCTTGCTGCTCCAGAGTAGTGAGGGCGTCAAGAATATCATCAGCGACTACTTTGGAACCAGGACCCCAGGGCCACACTCAAGAAAAGTGTAATCCTTTAAACAACAACAGGAAGCTTGAGTCTCCAACCACTCTGTCTGACACTGATTTTTTAAAAGCTCTGCCTCCATGCTGCTGATATTTTGATTTCGGGTGGCTTGTTATATGAATACTGAAGGTTACCAAATAGTGATTTACATTGAAATTTTCAAGTAGTCATTTTAGCAGCCTTCAGCCACAACATTTTGCAGTGGCCCTGTCTGGTATTGTAGTTCTGTTATTTCTGTCTAATCAGCATCGATGCCATCCCATCATCAATGAAATGAACGGTTGATGGCGCTGGGAGAAGATCAGTCACATGGTCAGCGATGGCTCTGGATGGTCAGGGGTGCAGGCCGCCAAAACCCTGAGTGGGGAACTCCATCAGAGCACACAGTGTTCACATTTATTTTCATCCTAAAATACTTTTTTTCAGTCTATGCGCTTTATAGACAGTTGAGGCCAGAGAAATAAAAATTTAAATGTTGCATCTTTCTTTGTAAATTCCATTTCTACATCTGAAAGTGGAAAGATTAGCAACTTGTTGAATACTATTTTGTGTGTCAGGGTTCGATACTTGCAGTCAGCCCTCCAATTCCTGGAGCAGACTTTGGATAAGGCTGATGTCAGATCTCCAGGGTGAGTTCCATGATTATTCATACTTTGGCTCCTTTTTTTTTTATTATTTTCTTTGAATGAAAATGTGGGAGTGGGGAAATTCCTATATTAGCAAGCCAGACCTCCACACACTGCCTCCTCCTCCTCTGTCTTCTCCATGTCCAGGAGAAGCTGTGCAGCCCATGAACAGGGCAAGGGAGCTCTTCTTCTGAGAGTTCTCCTCCTGGCAGGAGGTGGGCCATTTAAGGAGAAGCTGGACACCAACACAAATCAACCTCCTTCGCCTCAGGGGCCTCGTGCCTTCGTCCACGGCCTGGAGGGATGAGATATTCGAGTAAGAAGCAGGGAGCACAAGCGTGTCTTCTTTCGCCATTGAGAATTTTGGTCCATCTGAAACAGAGCCCAAAAGGTTTCCAGTCTTTTTCAAAACAAATGTCCGGATGTTATCGGCGTCACATTTCATGTATAATGATGATTTTATTTGATTTATTTATCCAAGTAAATGGCTGATCCCTCCTGGCTTTTTTTTGTTGCAAATTGAAGTTTTGAGTGAAGTTTCTTCGCTGATTCTGTTCTACATGTCCAAAGAGGCTATTAAATTTACAAAGTATTTTAATGCTTTTTACCCATAGTATGTCCTCAAGTGTTTACGGCATCAGCATATCAGACGAGTACAATTACAATGTAATATCTTGAAAAGTCCAGGCAATGTTATTTTCCATCCATTTCCTCTTTATAGCCCTCCTCTCTATCCTATACTCAGGATAGATTTGCTGTATTGCTCTGCATATTTAATTCTCTCCCACTTGTCCTGAACTCCGCCCTAATGGGACTTGAGACCATATCAGCAGTAATTGGAAGCAGCACCTTCTTCGCTCCTCCCTAGCTTGCTGAAAAAAGTGCCTAGACTTCTGAGCCGACATGTTCAATAGTGTCGAGAGAGTGCAGCTTCAATGATCCCATCACGTGCTGAAAATCTCTGCTGCACACTGCGCTCAAGGGAGGACCAGCTGGACTTACTAATGCTGGCTGTGTTGAGTATACACAAACACACACGCATAGGCCAACAACCTCAACACTCGTCCTTCATATTTTTTTCACACACAGTTTAAGTCGCTGTCTGTCTCAGGACTCGTCCCGTGACATCAGGAAGCTCTCCACAATTCTTTGTTACTGCGTCTCCACTAAGTGTATCCAGCTAGCTCTGCTGGGCTGCTGAAGAACCTCAACAAGTATCCACCGACACCAACTCTGTCTGGAAGTAAGAGTCTGTGTGTGTCCGTGTGTGTGTGTGTGTGTGTGTGTGTGTGTGTGTGTGTGCATGTGTGTGTTACGATCATATGAGAAGGGTGCGTAATTTTACTTAAGTCCATGTTCAGCTGACGAGTTGAGATTAGGACAAGGTTTTTTAATCAGTGGTTGTGAAATCTGTACTTCTTACCCCAAAGCTACTGATGCTAAGCT
The DNA here is from genome assembly GCA_016859345.1 of Istiophorus platypterus. Lineage (NCBI taxonomy): Eukaryota > Metazoa > Chordata > Actinopteri > Istiophoriformes > Istiophoridae > Istiophorus > Istiophorus platypterus. The sequence continues at coordinate 2,327,275 of CM029116.1, forward strand.
TTCAGGCAGAAGAAACCAGAAACAAAATCAACTCCACATGGTAAAAACCTGGTTAAATATTAGGTTATGCTACAGCTAGGATTTGGTGGCGTGAGGGTGCAGATCTGGTTACTTTCCCTCCTCTTGTTTTCATGTGACTGCAGAGATAAAAGGCGGTCTGCTACAAAGGCTCTTAGTTTAACATTAACATTCCTCAAAAATGGAAAAAAAATCCAAACCATATTAAATGGCTCCAGTGTGTAAATGGCTGTGTAACTCTAAAGCACCATCTATCCTCTTGGATAGAAACTGCCCCTTTGATGACCTGATGATGGACAGTTTTTGTTTTATTACTTTCTCTTCCCTCAGGTGTCTGAGAAGTTTGTGGGTTCCCGCCACCCAACACTGGTGTTGCCGCTGGTTTCTGAGCTGCTCAGCACGCTTATATTCGACACACCAGGAGCCTGGACATGGACGATCCGGCCTGTATCCTTCTCCACACACACACACACTTGAAAAAAAACACATACATTAATGTGTGAACCATACGTCAGCAGGCGTTGGAAGCAAATTCCCCAGACCATCTCAACACATCAGATTTGCTTTCACAGCTTTTCCCTTTGTGTTTTTATTTTTTTGTTCCGCGATTCATTTTTTAGCTAATCAGTTATTAATAAAAGGCAGCAACAAAACCATAATGGACTTCAGCCTTTAAATATGTCCACCCCAGTTGGTACAGGCAGTATAGTGGGTCTGTTGGTAGGTCAGCATTTAAAGTTTAAAAGTCTACGGACTACAGATAGAATATACAGAACTATAATCATGACACACACAAGACTGAAAATCTGGAAAAACATGTGTGTGGATGGGAGGGGGCTAAGGAGTGTTTTCTTTTGGCTCCTCAAAAATGTTTTTCTATAAGTTTTATTCTTTATATTTGTTTAGATTCAGTCCTCTCTGTACTGAGAGAATGTTGTGAAACACAACTCAGGAAGGATTTTAGAACAGTCCTACATAGAAGCTGAGACAATTTAAATGCTGAATTGTCTGGGAAGTGTTGTTGAAATAATTCTCTTATTTTATCCCATAAACAGAGATGGGAATTATTTCCTGATGCTGTCACTGTACAGACAGAAATTGTCTGAATGAGCTTTTTCTAAAAATGTTAAACCAATGCCAAGAAATCTCAATATGCAAGAAATTTTAATAAAACAAAAAAAAAAGGCGTTTTTCAGTTTCACAGCCTACAAACAATACAAAAGGTAACAGTAAGAAGTTTTCTCCAGATCATTCAGCTGCTGCCTAGTTTATACTACGTTAAGTTCTGATGATTAAACCTGTATGAACAGTATCTGCGATTTTCAGTCAGTGTGTTAACAGATCCGTATTGACAGAATCTCAAGCGGCGGAGGCTCTGCCTCTGTGCCTCTGGACTGTTTTCCTCCCTTGACTCCTGGCACAAGAAAACTCCAGGTGCTGGTGTTGGTGTTCAAGCTACCAAATCGTGCCCATGCAGCACTGATCCAGCCACACCTTCCGACTCGCCTGAGGCCAGTCTGTCACCTCGTACCGCCACTGAGAGTGAGAACTTCAAGCCACTGTAGTGTTCAGACTAGGTGTGTCGCTGCTGCCGATCAGTATCACGACCCAGCCGGGAAAGTGTCTCACTGGATGTTCATTTGTCTTCAAATGCAGTTATTTACCTGTATTCATCTTAGCAGATATAAAGGTTCAAGTGAGATGATGAGAAGAATAACAGTCACAGTGCAATTGGCGCCTTCAGATCGCCTGAATCACCAAAGTGATTCAGTGTACTCTCGCGTCAGACAAATAAAAAGCAACAAATCCTGTCACTTCAGTTGTTGAAATGGAGGGCGAAAACATTCAGCACCTCTGGCGAAAAGCGACAATAGAATAGTTGGTTGTCAGAATAGCTGCTGATGAATTTTTCTGTTGAATGACTAATTGTGACAACTCCAGTCCCAATGCTAAACGATACCGTGGGTCGAACCTTCCAGGGCTTTCTAACATGTAGTCGGAGGATAGCCATTAAAACATCAGTAGCATAAGTTGCAATATTGACGCAACAGCAACTCATCATAATTTTCAGTCTGAGCGATGTTCTACACAAGTTGTAGCCATCTCCAGGTTTAAGTCAATTTTATTCGCCCATGTTTTTATTTACACAGCCTCTAATCATAACAGAAGTTACATCAGGACACTTTTCATATAGAAAAACAGGTTTACGTTTGTGCTCCGTTGCTGTTTAGGGACTAACATTCCTCCATGAGCAGGCATGTGTTTAATCAAGTCAGAAATGTTCAGGGCTGGCGCTCCAACTCAGGAGTTCATCAGAAAGTCCCATAGGGCTGAAATGTTGAGGGGCCAAAACTGGAACCTGGTTCCTGTTGTTGGGAGTAAAAGCTTCCAGTGTTCTCAAGGGTCCAAGTTGACCCCTAGATACTAGTTTATAAGAATGGCTATGAACAAAATCTGTCAACACCGACACCACAGTATTACTGGGGCAGCTGTCAGTGCCTCTGCATCTTTCCCTGTAACTGTTCCCCTTTTGTCTTTCAGTTGCGGGCAGGAAGCAGGTACTCTGGGTCTGGAGCAGCCGGATTCGGGCTGTGGTTCAGGCTCTGGGTCGGCTCAGCTCTTTTCTGCAACAAGGCCTGAACAGGGTCCTTGCGTCCAGAACCTGGAAGCACCCGGAGCTCAGAGCCCTGCTGGACCTTACTATCACAGAGTACCACACACACACACACACACACACACACACACACAGAGGGGAAGCCCTACTTTGTCCAAGTTGGAACTCACTTTTTTATACATTCTATGTTTAAAAGCTCCAGAAATGTCCCAGATTTAGGTTTATTTTTGAGTTCTTAAAGTGAACAATCTCTAAAATTGTATCACACCTAAAACAGGGTTTGAAAATGTTTTTGAATATGTTTTTTTTTTTTTTTTTTTTTTTACAAATGACCAGTGCTAGGGATTTGTTTTTACTGTAGGTTTAAACCTGTGGTGGATGGACAAGAGGACTTGAGGTTTTTGTCCTCCTTTGTGTTTGTCAAGACCTGCAAGCTGACTGGGAACTGCAGACAGGGCTTCGCTGGAGCTGCTGATTTCTGTGCTACATGCCACAGCTGCAGCTGCTCGCTGAAGGTAGGAGTGTGTATGTGTGTGTACATGTGTTTTGTCTACAGCTTTGTTTAAAAGTAGACCAAAATGCTCAACATTACCCAGGTTGAGAGCCCAGGTGTGTGGTCTAAAAGGAAGGACCTCCATGTTTTACCTTTACCCCATTTCCTCAGGCTCTGGGAGAAGATGTGTGGAACATGGCTGTTCCCCTGTGCCTCCAAGCAAACGTCACAGCCTGGCAACGGCTCCAGCAGGTCCATGTGACAGCACCTTAGCCTGACCGGACCTCGTGGGGAACAGTGGGGAAGACCACTGTCCATGTAAATGTGTATGATGTTGTGATTGCAGATCTTAGAGGAAACATACAAACTGGGTTCTGTACAGTGGTTGGAAGCAGACCAGAGTGGCCACCACATACATCACGTTAAGCCTCCAGAGCCCAAAAAGCCTGCAACTTGTCCCTGACTGCACTGAACAAGGTCCAGTATACACACTCACTCACACACACACACACACACACACACACACACACACACACACACACACACACACACACACACACACACACACAGCCCATCCTTGTACAACTATCTTTGTAAGAACCCCTCGTGACATAGTGAATTCCCTAGCTCCTTACCTCAACCTAAACCTAAAAACTCAACCCTTAAACAACCATTTATAGCCTTTTCCCCACATGTAAGCTTATAGCTTCCAGTTTTCAGACCCAAGCAAATATAGTCAAACAAAACAACACACACACACACGGTCTGTGCATATATTCCTTAGCCTGTCAATTTTTCCCCCAGGTTGGATCCTCATCAGCAGCTGTGAGGTTTCTGCTGAACATTGAGTCTTTTCAAGTGTGTGGCTTCTGTCTGTGTATGTGTAACATTCCTGATCATTCCTGACAGGTTCATTTGTAGCTCTAGCAATAACAGGGCACTTCAAGTGCTTTACATGATATAATAAGGGAGGCTTAGTGAGCCCCGCCAGACACGGGGTGAAGTTCCCTAAAAATTCTCTTGAAACTTCATCTTTCAAGTTTGAATCCCATCCATCCTGTACTCTCTTCAATGTCTGTGCTTTTATGTCCCTCTCCTCTTTTGAACTGTAGATGTTTAGTACATGTTTGAAAGCCAAAATGGGGACTAATGAGCTACATGACAACCATTCATAACAACTTAGGAATGGGGCGGGTCATAAAGGGCACAATTTACAAGAAGGGCTAAACTAAAATAAAATAGATTAGTTGTCCAAAAAAAAAAGGATTTCTCCTCCTCTGCCTGTCTCTGCTTTGTTATCCCGCTGCATAGTTTCAAAGTGGTTTGAATCCATGGGCGTATTCATGGTAGAATTCCCTTCTCCATTGTGGTTTAGTCTAGACTATATAAACTTTGCAGGCTCAGTCTCCACTCACTGTTTCTTGTCTCCTTGACTTCTGCCACCTGCAGGCTGTTTCTGTCAGAGCTGCCCACCTGCAGGACAGTTTGTGGACAAGCTTTTGGAGCCTGATGCCTCGTCTGTCATCCTGTAAGCCAGTGGGCTGGTGAAGATCCTCCAGGCAGGACCCTCAGACAGAGCGGCCTGCTGCAGCTCAAGCTGCCTGAACAGGTACCATGAATAAACAAGTCCAATGGATGACAGCAGAGTGACCTCACAGTACAGTCATTCATGCTCTCAAGCAGCATTGTTAACATTTCTCGCTGGTTTACAGGTCCGTGAACGACAACCTCCATCATAGAACCAACAAGGGGGTCTGACAATCCTCTGAGGTTCACATCTGGCCCTGGTGGCACTAGACATTGATGCGACGCTGGAGCACGTCCAGAACCCCAAAACAGATTAATGAGTACAGGTCAGTCTTGCAAACAACAAATAACAAACCCATGCTCCTTGCTTGACATTTCGCGTGTCTCATCTAGGTCAGAATTACTATTCACATCAAATCCTTTGTAGACAGTGGCAAAATGTTAAACTAATTCTAAAATAAGAAGAAAATGTATATATCAGACTTAGAAAAAGAAACGTTTGTGAAGATCATTGATGCCGAGAAGTGTGGATGGTGGCTGGGTTCTCAACATTTTCCTTCACTGAGCACACTCACTGTTACTTTTCAGTCAAAAGATACTTGGACATTTAGTTCAGTGACACCTGAATATGGGATTGGAAGAATTTTCAGAAATTCCGTCATAAAAAATGTGTGTTGTTAAAGCTGTCTGCTCACATCCTATATGGAAACAGGAGGGAGGTGGTGGTAATGAGACTGTCGCTGCTTATAGCTCACAGTTCTAGATTTTGCAGCAACCACGTCCCTTTCATTGTTGTCCTTGAGCTAAAGACCTCAAGCATCTGCCTTTCGCCACCATGGATCTGAGCACGCCAGATCCTCTGCTCTCTGTGATGAATATGCCTTCCAGCTGCAGGTTCTGCCCATCCAGATGGCCAGAGTCATGTGATCCACCCCTAAGCCTGGAGACTTCCAGGAAGCCTGGACCCAGGCAGGCCTGGAGCTCATCACACAGGTCCTGCCTCTCACACACCGCATGGACAGGTGAGGCATAGTTAACGCTGAGCACACCTGGTGACACTTTCAAACAGCCTTCAATAACAGTGGGACTGGGTCTGACTTCTCCCTCTCTTGATGCTCGCCTTAAGCCTCAAGAGCCGTCTCCAGATCGAGGTCGCGCTACTGGGCCTACAGCTCCTCTTGGGCCTCACTTTTAGGTCCCCAACTGGCCAAGCAGGGTGGAGCGATTTCTTTGTCGATGGCATCCGCCCGCCCGGAGAGCTGCCGTCCCGAGGGAACCGTGTCCGTTCAGCAAGCCTGTCCAAAAGTTTACATCATGCCCCAAACCTGAAGTAGCTAACAAAAAAAAAACCACTTAACAAGGAAAGAGCTTCCACATGCAGGGAGATGCTTGGCTATTTTTTTTTTTTGTTTGTTTTCTCTCCTTCATGAGGACTACAAAAAGAAGATATCAGCTCATCATCAGCCACATTCAGGTCATTAATGTTAGGAACGTGTTTTCATTTGCAATAGTTGAGCTAAATTCAAAAACTGTACAGAAGATCTGCAACAGTTTTGATTTTCTTTCATTTTTACATTGTTTTTAAAAATATAGTCAAGAACGTTGCATTGATAAGAATCGTTTATAACTGCAGAAGGGTTCTTTCATGCATTTCTTTTTTATCATGGTGCATTCATTCCATTGGGACTACTTTTGTAGTCTACAACTGTTTCTTATGAAGACAAACCCACATGATGGAATTACCAATTTTATTATCTGTAAAAAAGCAAATACATTTGAACATGCAAATGTACAGTGCATTTATTAACGACAAACTGAATTTCTCTCTGTTCAGTGAACATGATTCCATCTCTTCACTGTGCAAAAGTCATCTAAAGTGTTTTGTTTTTGGATTCATCTGAGGTGACTGATTAATAACTAATTCAGCAACGGTTTTGCTAATTCTTTATAGTTTGCCAGTGGCTCATCTGCAGGGCAGCTAACACAACCAGGGCTAAAAATACAGGCTAGCCCACTTGTAAAAAGTTGCTTGGTGGTGTTATGAAGATGTTTCAGTCTTAGGCTGGAATCTGCAGTGGTCTGCAAGCGTGCCTAGAGCTAGAGGGGTTGGCTAGTTAAACATCTGGCAGACTGAGACTATGGGCAATGGTGCGCTTCGCCCCCCCAATATCTTCTGTAGAGTAGACCCAGTTAGTGTGGCAAGGCGAGGGATGTCATTAACAGGTAGGGGTGGAAGCCCCACCACCTTGAATTGCCCTGGCCGTAACCAGTTTTGTTGTATTCTCTGCAACGGCCCTCTCGGTCTGTAAAGACTCTGACCTGCAACACCTTTCTGCTTCACAAAGTCCAGCGTGGTGGAGAGAACCTGAGAAAGAGTCAGCAGTGCAGACAGACTCACATCACGTCTTTCGGCGCATGCTTGACACAACAGATAAACCAGCTTTTTAATCAGTCTAGAGTATTAATCTGTTTCATAATCACGAAGCACTAAACTTATTTCACCTTGATGGGTACCCAGATGAAAATGCATTCCAAGAACTCTTAAACGGCTTATGGGTCTGTTTACCTGCAGAGCTTCACTCATGCCCTCTGCCGATTACCAGCAGGTCTATCCTTCCTTCTCAGCACCTCCTCTACGTCAGCGAGGTTGCACTCCTGGGTAATGCTGGGGTGTGGAAGCAAAAATAAAATCCAGCAGCTGTGATTAGAGAGAGGAACCCATGGCCTGTGATGGTAGCATGTATTGTTTTTGAAATGTTTCCATGTTCTCTTCTGTTTCTGTCAAAATGCTAAAATACATGTTGTGTTTGTGTTTGTGTTTGTGTGTGTGTTTTATGTGAATATTACAAACACTGGTTCCTGACACTCGGTCCCAGTCTCTCCTCAGTCCCAGGCCACTGCCCCAGGCCAGACCTTGCAGATCCTTGGTCGCGCAGCTAGATGAACATCCCTTCACCTTCATGTGGCCCCAGGACAGAAGGCGATCTCTGGGGAGGACATGGCGTGAAAGCTGCCAGCTGAGAAAGGCAAGAAGGGACACAGATGAGTAATGTGAATGTAGGGTGTCGCAGCGCGGGGTCATTATCTATTTGACGAAATGTGTTCACCACACGCGTAACCTGCAACCGACATTGTTGCACAAGCACCACAACTGGGGATGCAGATTTCACTAATGTAAAGCTGTTATGTCATTCTTGTTTTATTCTGGAGTCTGACAGATAATTTGCTTTATGATACAAGACTCTGTCATCCTTTGGAAAACTTTGAAAATGCTGGGATTGTCACGCAGGCAAACAATGGGAACAACACAATCATGGGGGATTTTATGTTTCACTTTTCTCTTATGTTCTCAGCAAAAATCAGGGCAAGAATCAACCACTTCTCACGATTCATTTAGGGTTCATTCAGTCATGTTTTATCTGAGGCGACACATGTATGAGAGTTGAAACAACACCAGCAAGGATCTAGTCAGGAGAGAGCGACATGAGAAGAAAAGTGCCATGGAGCAATGTTCAAGTTCTGATAGGATGCAGGTGCCTACAGGCAGTGTGAAGGCAATGCAAAGAAGGCATAACATGCATACCTATTATTTTTTATTTTTTTCTGTCTATTAAGCTCGCCAAGGGAATAACATGTATTCAAACATATGTTCCCAAATCACCAACTCTGGTCACAACTGTTTAGCAGTGCTACTAAAATATGCTACTGTTCATTAAACCTAGGAGTTGGGAAAACACACACACACACACACAAACCTGGAAAACCTGTGTATAAGAATCAGCAGATTATTCAAGATTAATGTCCAAGATTAATGTCAACGTTGCCAGCTCCAAAAAGTCTAAAGAAACCGTTATTATATTTAACTCTTCTGCCTGGGAGGCTATTTTTGTATTGGACACACACAAAAAAACAAAAAAACAAAACCACATATGCACGTCAGAGTCTGTTGCTGCATTAATACCAAAACTCAAAAGGTTTAAAGTAGATTAGAAAAGGAGCTGGAATATGCTGTTGTCTGTATAAATCGTGAAAGTTATAAAGAGATGATCCATTGGGAGGAGGCCCGTGCTGCTGCTTACCTTATTATTATGGCTGTAAACAGGCTGGTACACACACCCTCACCCTGTGAAATTTGTTCTTCTGCTGCCTGCTGCAGTTAAAGGGAAACACCATTTCAGCTGCACCCACAGTTGATAACACACGGAAACTGGTGGCCTCACTGCAGTGTATTCAACAGTGTAGGAAGAATGAAACATGGTGCTTTGTGGAACTTATATCTTGAAGAATTATTATTCCATCTCCCTGTTCCAAAGATCACTTTAATATATGGTCCCGGGATGAGGGGACGTATCGAATCTTATTAAACTAGTAAGAACAGGATTGTTTTCTTTCCAAAAATTAAATCTACACTCATTTCCAGACATATTTCATACAAGCTTCACATGCTTGGACAATAAGTTGCCTAAAACACCGGCTCCTTACAAGTGCACAGTATTGTTTAAAATTGGGTCGTTTTGCGTCTTTTTTTCTTTTGAAATACCCATGATGTATTGTAGTCATCTCTCTCTGTCTTGTCAAGCCAGGTTGTTGAATTAGCAGTGGAGGAGAGAGACAGAGAGCAACCAGCTGTAGACTACTTTGCCCGTCCTGAGCCTGCTAAGAAACAGATGTTTTTAAACCATCACCCAGAACAAGAGGCTAAAAATACCCTGTAGCTGTGAAGCAAGAAGCGCTACAACATTCAAACTCAACTGTTTGTCATATAGGCATGAATATTGGTGTATGGAGGCCAGGAGTTTGAAGCATTGAAACAATGACACACAGGACACTGCTCATTCCTGCCACTAATCTCTGTTACACAGAGAGAGTCAGTGGGGGCTACGATGAGCTACAACACACACACAAATTTCATAGGTTAACAGCAAAACCAGAAAATATGTTCATGGTAGAAATTCATCCCAAAGTGAAAGTAATAATCAAACCTGCAATAACTCATTTATTCATTTATTCATTTATTTGATTTCGTTTGCCAATTCAATCATTTCTTTTTGGACATTTAACAGAAGCAGTCCAAATCCTGTAATCATACAGGAGTTATACCCACAGATACAGAAATAACAAAAACCTAAACCTAAGCTTCAAATCAATTCGTTATAGTAATTTTATTTTGGAGAAAGTAAGAAAATCAGGTGAGAGGATTAGCCTTCTTACGTGGGAATGTGAGTCCTCTCACATGATTTTTCCTAGTTTAAGGAGTTTGAAGAGAAGCTGAAATCGGAACAGTTTCCTCAGGGCACTTTTTTTTAGAGCAGGTCTAGACCTTGTTCCCACATGAGCAAGCTCTGGGCGAGGCAGTGGCAAGGCAAAACTCCTTGACAGGAAAGAAACCTTGAAGCAGAACCCGGCAGCAGAATCGGGTGAGGCGGCCATCTGCCTCGACCGGTCAGGGTTGAGAGGATAGAGAGAGGTGTGGTGGTGGTTGGGTTTGGGGGGTTGAAGGCAGGGGTTGGTTCTTGACTGGATTCGGGTTTCGGTTTAGGGAGAATTTTAGGGGAGGGTTTACACCATACACTGGGGGCATGCCATCATCCTAAACTGCGTCATTTGTGTGTTCCACTTTTTACTGTACTAGGAGGTGGCTGCGAGGACAATGATGAGTCGTCATCCGTACCGGTTTGTGGAGATGTAGTGATTTATCATCAGAGTGACCAAGTGGATCCCAGTCTTCTGGGTAAAGTTAAGACGGGGCAGAGCATCTGGAATCTGTTGGGTGACTCAAGTACTTTCTTATTGATCCAGGACTTTATCCTCTTGGCTTTGTTGCCTTATGGAGTTCTTTCTTCAATTTTTCCACCTCCACAACTTTTCATTCATTATTTTAATGAAAGCAATCCTTGTGGCGTGTTGAGTTCAAAAGGATTTCTCTGGCCTTGAAGCTGAATGTGTCTCTTTTTTTTTTTTTTCTCTGGCATGACTCTCCTCAAAATCTTTTCATGAGTTTCTATCTTTTTCCATAAAAAGTTGAGATAATGTTGACTGTACTCTGGAGGAGTGTTTGCATCAGTCTTCACTTAAGCTCATCACTGTTTCCATGGCGTTTTTCAAAAATCATTACTTTGTGTCTTAATTTCTTGGGATCTTGATGTCAGTCATGCATGCCTGTATGTCCTCTTTAGATACCTTTTATATGTCTCCTTCTTTATGGATCAGATCTCTCAGGTTGCTAATTTCTTTCTCCTTGGCTCTTACTTTATAGGAAGCATGTAGCCAGGTTTTTCCGGTCAAGTTATCAATGCATTTGCTTGGACTTACTTAGCTCATCTGCTTTTCTAGACACACTTTTGTAACTCTTCCTCTCTTTTTTTAATCTCCAAGCGCTTGATGGTGCCCTCAGCAGCTCCAGATATTGCGTAGGATGAAACAGCACTCTTAAACAAGTGTTCTTTCAATTCCTTTTCAATCTTTCTCTTATCCTCAATCAAAACTCAATCTTCCTGTCTTTTGCTTGTAATAACTCTCCATCTTTGCAGGACAGTGTCCTTTAGTGGGACTATCCCAGTCAAATCCTCCTCTTCTGTAGATCTGATATGATCCGGACCTGTTCCTCTAGTTTGATTTCCAGTTCTTTGCACATGACTCTGTTTTCCAAACTAGCAGTGTCCCTGTAATTGATTTCTTTTCCCAAGGCCTCTTCAATTTGCTGTCAGCTGTTCTCATAAGCTCTCCTCCAGCCTTTGGTTCTGGTCGAAGACTTCTTTTTATTTTCAACAGCTCCTGTTCATATTTTTCTGCCTGCTCTTTCAGTGCCTGTCAGCTTCCTCTTTTGCAATTCCAGCCTCTTATCAGAGTCTTCTTGCTGACGTATCAGGACATTTTCTTGATCCTTTTTTAATCTGCCGAAGATTTTCCTAAACTAGACTCGTCCAAGTCTTTCACCTGCTGCTCGTGGCCTGCCAGGCTTTTCTATATATTTTTAAGCCCTGGCAAATTTGGTCATACAAGGGAACAGCTTTGTCCACTGGACAAGTTCTTGATTGTCTCTTTGGCTTTGCTGTGTAATGCATTCTTCAGTTCCTCATTCTTCTCCTTGGTGGCTTCCAGCTCCTCCTGCAGAGCCCTGAATTTTTCGTCTCAAAAGTCTCTCTTTAATCCAGCTGTTGAAAGCCCTTTCCTCCAACCAGGACAGGAATTTCTCATGAGTGTCCTTGCCAGTGTTGAGCTGCCACTTGAGATATTTTACTGAATTTTCTTTGCTCTCCATTGTGGATAAGTAAATCCTGCTGGATCACAGTCTGTCAAGTAAGTATGTTGTGAAACGCACCTTCACAGGCGTATGCACTGGCGTTGTCCCTCACTTCCAGAAGTCAGAATCATTATTGAAACCTCTGCAAACAAAAGTATAGGCAAATGTCTTGATGTCCTACGTGAGAGTCACGACACTGCGTCCAGCACTGCGATTCTGCGTTTGAAACATCCTTTGTGACATCATCATGTTCTATGACTGGCAGAATTTTAAAAGGAATTTAAAATAAACAAGCCTCCTGTGTGTGTGTCCTTGCATAACTTCTGCGTTGTGAGGGAACAAATGTTTGTTCACGCATTCACATCATGAAGCGTGGAATGGTCGTTAAAAAACCTTGATTTTACTTTGTTGTTGTCATCCATATCTTAGCTTCATCCGAAGTCCCTGGGTAGGCTAGGTTACTGAGTAAAAGACAGTAAGACAAACAAAGGTTTAAGATTTATGTCACAGTGAAGCCGAAACATTTGACCAATTCCAAAGAGGATGAGCTCAATGTGAACAATGTTCCGCTTAGGTGGAGTTACCTGTTACCTGTTACCTGTTTGGTACTGCAGTATCAGTTCTGCAGGCGATGAGTCAACGGTTCTGCCTGCGCACAATCCTCAACTTCACCTGATCGGCCCCTGAGGCAGTGTAGAAACATTGCATAACTCAATCACCAAGGATCACCCGAGGTCACCAGGATGGATTTTTCACCTTGATGTACAGTTGACTTCTTTGTAGCTGGACGTCTTTGGGTAAGATTGATTTAAATATCACATTTTTCAGTCACGTCAGATGCTTCCCCATTACAAAATGTCTGTTTTATGGAAGACTTATACGTGGTTTTGCGCTGGTGGCGTTTCGCTGTGTTTTTAGCTTCAGGTGTTTCTTTGGCGGTTTTCTCCTGCAATACAAATAGAAAGAACAACTACGTAAAGTCAGAGACGAGATAACGATGAACTGTCCCGTTCAGTTACACTTTATACAGTTTAAGAGAAACTTTGGAAAGGCTTTTGCTGCTTACTGCTAGGAGTGGATTGCGGTTGTGTTAATTATCAGCAGAAGTCGCTTTCCTAGCTCAGTTTACCATCGTGAAGGCTTATCGTGTTGAATGTGATATATCAAACAGCTGTGTTTGATTTCACTGCCTGTTGAGTGTTCGCGGTCTTTTATTCTTTAATAAAATTAAACATCACAGTGTAACCCAGCTCAGTGAAGCCACGACTATGGTCAGAGTCTCAAGTTACTAGCATTGAGACGGACTGTCTCGGATATCAAAAAGAAACACCTCCAACATCCTGTTAGATCCAGTCCTGATTTAATGAATGTTGTCAGACCATCTCATCAGACTGTACACAGGCTTCCAATATTTGTTGTTTACCCCAGTTATCTGCTGATCTGTGTCTATGGTTTTTAATCTTGGATATTTGGTTATTTTTTTATTTGTTGCCTTTTAACGGGGAGAAAGAAAAAGCACCGTGCATTTTTTTGTATTTAATGTTGAAACACTTTTTGGGTCTCCTATTAGACATTACTGGGTAAATCAGCACTCAAAATTTCACCCAAGTGAATATTAGACAGCAGAGTTTTACCAGAATTTTTGATGTATGTATGTATATAGAGCGGCTTTACATGTTGAAGCTGATCCAGGTGCTGCTAAGAAATCCAATATACTCTTGTTTCATATACTTATAATTTATGGTAATTTATACTAACAAAGAAGCAGTTATAAATATTACTACTACTTTCTATAGTTTGCTAGTTTTTTAAATCACTCTAAATTTGTTTTTTGTTTTTCTGATAAAATACATCTATATAATATCGTGAACAAACATTTGTCCCCCTAGCAGTAGTTAATGCACGAGACACACACACACAGGGCTTGTTTATTTTAAATTTCTTTTAAAATTCTGCCGTCATAGAACATGATGATGTCACAAAGGATGCACAAGCGCAATCGTGTGCTTTGGCGTGTGTCGTGACCTCACGTGTGACATCACACATTGCCTATACTTGGGGTTTGCAGAAGTTCTCTCACACATTCTGGCTTCGAAGTAGGGGACAAGCAGCTTGTGCATACGCCCACCAGAAGGTGCGTTTCACAACATTTCTTACTTCTGACAGACTGATCCAGCAAAGATGGATTTACCGTCATCTGCAATGGAGAGCAAGAAAAATTCAGTAAAATATCTCAGAGTGGCAGCTCAACACTCTCAAGGACTTTTCCTTGAGAATTCCCATAAGTCCTGGTTGGAGGAAAGAGACTTCTAACAGCTGGATTAAAGAGACTCTTGAGACGAAAATTCAGGCTCTGCAGGAGGAGCTGGAAGCCACCAAGGAGAAGAATGAGGAACTGAAGAATGCATTACAGACAAAGCCAAAGAGACAATCCAGAACTTGTCCAGGATAGAAAGCTGCCCTGTATGACCAAATTTGCCAGAGCGAAAAATATATAGAAAAAGCCTGGCAGCGGGCCACGAGCAACAGGTGAAAGACTTGGGCGAGTGCGTTTAGAAAATCTTTGGCAGATTGTAAAAAGGATCAAGAAAATGTCACAATCGTCAGCAGAAAGATTCTGATAAGAGAGGCTGGAATTACCAAAAAGAGGAAGCTGACAGGGCACTGAAAGAGCAGAACAGAAAAATATGAACAGGAGCTGTTGAAAAAATAAAAAGGAAGTTCGATCAAAGGAACCAAAGGCTGGAGGAAACTTGCATGAGGGCTGTGACAGCAGACAGGAAGAAATTAACTGGCCTTGGATCAGAAAAGAGTTTGCTCAGTACAGAGGACACTGCTAGTTTGGAAAACAGAGAGTCATGTGCAGGCAGGATCTGGAAATCAAACTAGGAACAGGCTCGGAGGACAAGGTGTGTGTCAGATCTACAGAAAGAGTCAGGATCTGACTGGGACAGTGTCCCAATTAAGAGACACTGTCACTGCAAAAGATAGAGATATTACAAGCAAAGACAGGAAGAAGATTGAGTCTTTGATTGAGGATAAAGAAAAGATTGAAAAAGGTGGAAAGAAGACACTTGTTTAAGAGTGCTGTTTCATCATAATAACTGAGCTGAGGGGCACCATTAAGCGCCTGGAGGATGAAAAAAGGGAGGAGAGTTAAAGTGTCTAGAAAAAAGCAGATGAGCTAAATAGATTGACAAAACTGCAAAAAAACTTGACCGTAAAACTCACACATACTACCACTATATAAGTAAGAGCCAAGGAAAAGAAATTAGCAACCTGAAGATCAGATCCAAAGAAGGAGACATATGTGCTGCGTATCAAGGGAGGACATACAGGGATGCTTGACTGTCATCGAAGATCCCAAGAAATTAAGACACAAAGTAATGATTTTGAAAAAGCGCCATAGAGCAGTGATGAGCAGTGAGACTGATGCAAACAGAAAAGTGAGAATTCTGGATCAATGAAAAACCAGAGTGTGAGGACTACGTCTCCTGTGTGAGATGAAGCATAATACTATCAGAAGGCTGATAAACCGATTAATGCATGGCGCCGTTCCATCCTACTTCATTTGATACTAACTGTTCAGATATATTTCAAGTCTCTAGTTATTGATGATGAATTTTGCAATAAGTTCACACAGTAAATAGATCACCTTTTTTACCTTAATGTTCAGAGAGAAGTAATAGTTAGACTTAGGTTCATACAGGCCTGTTGGCTTTATGCATAATCTTCTGACTCTGTGTGTGTGTGTGTTTGTGTGTAGACAGTCCTCAGACGTGTGTGAGTGTCGCTTCCCTCTCGGATGTACTCGGCCCGGCAGGAGGAGCGTTTTCACCCCAGAATGCACTGCTGACAGCCGCCAAAGCCCTGTGCAACATGACACTGCTGCAGGTTACAGGCACCTCTGTAGGGTAACAAGTTAGTTAGTTGGTTCTGTAGTTCATCCATTCATTTGTAAACTCTTTCAGTAGCACTTTGATTGGGCTTTTTCTTTGCTCTTTTCTCTCCCCTTCCTCCTAACACCTTTGCTCTCCTTTCCTTTTATTTCCTTTTCAATACCTTATTTTCCTTTCCTCTTATCTCCTTCCTTCTTCTCAATGGATCTGACTGGGGTATATGGGAACAGATGTTATTACACACAGAAGCATTTCATCACATCGCTTAATTTTACACCAGTTGCTGCCGCTCTACTCTTTGTGGGTTCCCATTAAAGGAAAAACACAGAACAACTCAGAAACAATTGCGGTCGGGCTGTTCTGTTCTTGAGGGTTTCATCGGTGCTGTTGATGCTCAGCTGCTCACAAACTCCTGAGAGGAAAGTGTTGGATGTTCTCATGTGATGTTTGCTTTTGTTCACCGGTGTGAGTAAAAAATTCCCATAGATTTGATCATTCGCACAATCGTTTAACAAAATAAAAAACTGCAATCACAGAAAGAATGACACTAAAAAAAAAAAACTACATGAATGGACATCCATATAACAACAGCAACACTGAATTTCCATTGAATACGGGCATTTCTTCTGCCGAGGGAAAACAACAGGATGACATCAGATTAAATCCTGAACTTCTACCACTGCAGCATCCAGCGGGGTAATGTGCTCACTGTGCCACTACTTCCTGTCTGAACAGTCATTTAAAATATAGCTGCATGAAGCCAAAATATAGCAGGGTGGCAAATCTAATGCCCCAACACACATATTTTCCTGGAGGGCAGAATATCAGATAATCTTGCGGTCGTTTATACAATTACAATTCATCTAGGTTTATTCATGGAGTTATGTATTTAATCATCTAAACATCCATTCATCCATCACCTATACCGCTTACACTTGGGGGTCACGGAGGGGCTGTAGCCAATCTCAGGTGAGACTGGGCCAGAGGCAGGCAACCCCCTGGACAGATCCCCAGTCTATTACGGGGCTGATGAATAGTAACTCGCAACCATTTACTATCACATTCACACCTACGGTGAGCGTGAGCGTTGCCAACGGACCCAGTATTTAATATGGTCTTTTGTATTTAATGATGAAACACTTTGTGTCTGTATACTAGACAACACAAGTGAAAACTCGAGCACTCAAAATTTCACCCAAGTGAATATTAGAAAAGTTTTGCAGTTTACTAGACAGCTGAGGAGACTAATGAATATTCAATATAAATATGACTCGGGATTATTGTTTAAAAAAAAAAAAAATCCCCCCCAAAAGCTTGAAATGTAAGTCGGAGGACCCTATCCCAGTTGTGATGTTGACTTGAAATGAGTAATTCCATCACACTAGAGAAAATGACATTCACAGAGAAACAAGGGGAAAACCTTTGACAAGTCATGGCAGACTTTTATTGAGAATACGAAAGAAGTTTCCTCTCAACCAGACTGACTGTGTTTCTTTACAAGTTTAATTTCATCGTTTTCCCTTTGTGTCCTTGTTTTGAGTGTAAATATTATCATTTGCGTAAAATAAAATATTTTTAAAAGATTCGTCTGTTGGAATCTTTTTTTTTAAATATATATTTCTCGTTAGATTGTAATTCTGTATTGCAAATAAATAAAACTAAAGATTTGTGCACAAAACATGTCAGAATTTTCATTTAAAACGTAAGAAGTGAAGCGTCCAGCGTGGATTTGGGCTGATCCGTCGGTTGAATGGTTGTTTTCACCGGTTTCTCGTCGTCTCCGTTAACGTGAATGTAAGTCGCGCATTAGCGTTGTTCGGAGCCTACGTGAGTCTGTACGTCCGGTTCACGTCTTTACGCTCCGTTGCGTCTCTCACCGGAGCCGTCGGTCAATTGGCTCAGTCCAACGATAAGTGTGAGTTTATCTTCGGACTAGAACTCAACTTTTCTTTTAGACAGAATATGGCTGTAACTTTTGACAGAACCATTTTTGAGACGCCAAAGTGCTGTCGGCTATTTAGGGCGGTTTTCATCGCGGCAGCCACATTTTAATTAACAAGTGCGGTTAGCCGAGCTTAGGCTAGCGGGCTGCTAAATTTAAATTGGGGCCGTTTCGATGCTAAAAAGATTCAATTTTTTGCAGGATAAATAAACTCGTCGCAAAATTTGAGGGAAATGTTACACGCTAGCTTTATTTATTTATATAGAAGTTTAAAATTTGGACCCATGTCACAGAATTTATATCCTAAGATAATTTGCAACGTTCCCCCTGTTCAGGCCTTTAATAGACACTATTGGTGTTTATGGTTCGTCATAACCGTAACTTCGCACCTACCTTTCTTTCCAACACGAAAATCTTCACCGTGGAATTTTATGTAGACTTGACAAGGAGGCTCACAGTGTGTTACCATTTGGTTTAAGTATAATAGACATAATTAATATGTTTTGAAATCAGAGCAGAGCTTGGTAACACACTACTCAGTTGTCAGTTAATTAGGGACACGTAGCTAAATCTAATGCAGTCTAAAGCAACAGTCCTGTAATAAAACCTCCGAAAATAAAGTTACAAAGGTCTGTTTTTGATGCGACTGTGTTAGAGAGGTGTTGATTCAACTGTATAAGGATGTAGTTTGTTGCGCTGCTAAACTTCATTGCCATATGTTGACCGGTGTCTCTATTATTTTTTCTAGCCTCAATGATTAGAATTGGTGTGGAAAACAGACACAACTAAACAACAGACACACTCGATTATATAATATGATACAGTTCAACAGCCCTGGACATTAAATCCTTTAAAACCATCACACAGTTGAATCATCACCTCTAATACAGTTTAATCAAAAGCTGAAGGTTGTAATTTTAATTAGGGAGGATTTATGACACTATTGTTGTGTTAGACTACATTCGTTTTAGCTAACGTGTCTCTCCTTTAGTGACAACTGAGTGTAAATCCAAATGTGAAGTGTAAATTGCAGTTTTGAAAGGAAGGGTCGTGAAATGTGCAGTTACTCCTCCTCTCCACTAGAGGCCGCTGGATGAGCTCTACCTGTTTGTGTGAGCTGAGCCTTTAAATCGTAAAAATATTATTTGTTCAGGTTGTTACACAACGTTAAATTAAGTTTAAGACATGTACTTACATATATATGTATAATACTTATTCTCACCTGACTGTGAAAGAGATTATTTTCCATTAGTTCTTTCTACTTCCTATTGGACCAGAGCGCATCACGTGTCTAGGAAGCATCACGAAGGCGCATTTAAAAACAGACTTTTTCGCAGGTTCCGCGACGAAGTGGGACCAGCGGTCCGTGGCCTCGGATGGACGTTGTTCCGGATTTGTGTTCCGACCGATGGGGCTGTAACTTTGGGCCCCGACCCTTAGCGAGACGCAGGTTGCGGAGAAGGAGGCGGCTCCCTCCGGCCGTCGTCCCTTATCGCTTCTCGGCCTTTTGGCTAAGATCAAGTGTAGTATCTGTTCTTATCAGTTTAATATCTGATACGTCCCCTACCCGGGGACCATATATTAAATTGATTTTTGGAGCAGGGAGATGGAATAGGGGCTTGCTCCGTCCACTCCACGCATCGACCTGGTATTGCAGTATCTCCAGGAACGGTGCACCCCCTCAGTGTGTTCAACGGTAAACTCCATCGGTCAGTTGTTGGGTCAAACCCACTGAATTCGCCTTGACAGAGAAATGACGACCAACTTCTTAAAACATCATGTTACATATAACCTACGCTGTGCTGCCTGTTGAGTGATTGAGTTTGTTTTGATTCATTCTTTCACACAGTTAGATGAAACTCTCTTGATATCACTGCTACACTGTGTAAAAAAGTTACTAAAAAACCTACTATACTCGTTATTTGTCATTAAATAAATATTTATATTTCAGCAGAATACAGGCTAATGCTGCGCAGGTCATACATGGGACAAACCTGAAATTTCAGGCCATGTAATTTAACTCAAATTGATTTTTTAAGCCTGAAAACAAAACTCTAAATAATAATTCAGTTTCATGCTAGATACCTTATTTCTTTTCAGAGCTCAATCCCTTGCTGCCAGGAAACAGCAACGCAACAGGCAGCAAAAGCAGCGAGGGAGGGACTCTCCAGCAGCGAGCAATGTGATTGGCTGCCGGCACGGCGACGAACACCTGGATAAAGGAGTTTCTTAGGGAATGTGACTCAACCACTGTCGACCGGTGCATCCACAACTCAGGAGCTTCCTGTCCTGACAGAGGGATGAAGTGAAGCAGCATCATGGGGATCATCGAATTTCCACCTCATCTTCTAAACAGTTACAAAGTCTGATGATTTTAGCCCCTTCCTTTGGACCTTGTCCTTGTTTTGAGAAGTAGCGTTTTTTTTTTCCCTTCAGAAAAGAGCCCTGAAGAGAGCACTGAATGGTGTAAGACCTGACACTGGATAAGTGGCAGAAAAAGGATGGATGGATGGATTTTATATTATCACAACTTTGATTTTACTTTGTTGTCATCCATATCTTAGTTCATCCGAAGTCCCTGGGTAGGGTGAAGTTACTGAATAAAAGACAGTAAGAAAAACAACATTACAGCTCAAATACTCCACAGTTTTTAAGATTTATGTCACAGTGAAGCGAAACATTTGACCAATTCCAAAGG
Organism: Istiophorus platypterus; assembly: GCA_016859345.1. Taxonomy (NCBI): domain Eukaryota; kingdom Metazoa; phylum Chordata; class Actinopteri; order Istiophoriformes; family Istiophoridae; genus Istiophorus; species Istiophorus platypterus. Next base: position 2,347,709 of record CM029116.1, read on the forward strand.
GGGATGAGCTCAATGTAGACAATGTTCCGCTTAGGTGGAGTTACCTGTTACCTGTTACCTGTTACCTGTTTGAAGTGCAGTATCAGTTCTGCAGGCGATGAGTCAACGGTTCTGCCTCGCACAATCCTCAACTGCCTGATCGGCCCCTGAGGCAGTGTAGAGAGCATTTGCATAACTCAATCACCAAGGATCACCGAGGTCACCAGAATGGATTTTCACCTTGATGTACAGTTGACTTTCTTTGTAGCTGGACGTCTTTGGGTAAGTTGATTTAAATATCCACATTTTTCAGTCACGTCAGATGCTTCCCCATCACAAAATGTCTGTGTTTTTATGGAAGACTTATCGTGGTTTGGCGCTGGTGGCGTTTCTGCTGTGTTTTTAGCTTCAGGTGTTTCTTTGGCGGTTTTCTCACAATACAAATAGAAAGAACAGCTTGCGTAAAGTCAGGACGAGATAACGATGAACTGTCCGTTCAGTTACACTTTATACGGTTTAGGAAAACTTTGGAAAGGCTTTTTTGCCAACACTACTGGGAGTGGATTGCAGTTGTGTTAATTATCCAGCAGAGGTCGCTGCAGCTCCGTTTACCGTCCTGAAAGCAGTTGGCGATCAGAGCGACACATTAGTTTCTGGCTTAAGTTTTATTTTATCGGTTGTCACATTCTATCAAGATGAACAGAATTATTGAGCTTTCATACAATTTGCGTCCATCATAAATCAACGAAATCGATCAGAAAGCTGATTAAAACCGTCTTTCTCTTTCCTCCTCGGACGAGAGGAGACGGTTTTTGGCGCTTGCACAGTTTGGATATGCTGTGTTCACGTGCTATCGTTTAAATGGTAATTCTGTACAGCCGAGTGGGGAAAAACGTCCAGGTCAGACCCGACCTGAAATTCCAAGTCTGATATAGCGAACTCGATTCGCTCACAGAAAGAATGTCACTGTTGGCAGAATGGCTGCAAACAGAGTTGAATCCACAAAAAATCAAAGACGGACACCATCCACAAGCCGTTCAGCTCGCGCTTTGTTCTTCACTTCGTTTTTATGTCGGTAAAAACTTCAACAAGCACTTAACACAACAGAAGCAGCTCATTTAGGGTATTTACGGGTTGTGCGGGCAAATGATAGGCGTTTCTTTCTTTTCCCACTCTCTTGACGTTACGTGAACGCGGCAGACGATGCGGAAAGCGTAAACTTCTATATTTTATCAAAGATGGTCCCAGAAACAACGACACTCATCAGTTTGGCAAACGCGACGCAGGAATTTGTGTTTAGTTGCGACTAGTTTAAAAACCTTTTGACGCACTAATCCCTGTCGGTGTGTTTTGAGCGGAGCTGTTATTGATGAACGGGAATGGTATTTGCATTGCACGAAGGGGAGACGTGGTTTATAGCCTGTGTTTAATCGTACAGTTAACTTTTGCTGCAGCGCTTTTAAAGCGAACTCTTCCATAAGCCGATGGTGCTGTGATTATTTCTGGTTTAATCGCGTGGTTCGGTGCTGGTGTGGTTGTGTTTCTTGCGCCGCGTCTCGACCGTGTCAGAAAACGGTCGGAGGCAGAAAGCGGCTGGTGTGTGTGAGGCCATCACCTCATACTTACCTGGCAGGGGAGACACCATGATCAAGAAGGTGGTTCACCCAGGGCGAGGCTCAGCCATTGCACTGCGGCTGTGCTGACCCCTGCGAATTCCCCAAATGTGGGAATCTCGACTGCATAATTTCTGGTAGTGGGGGACTGCGTCCGCGCTCCCCTCATCTCATGTGCAAAACAAACTGTTCAGTCCTCTCACCGCTAGTGTTTTACAGCCATAGTCAAGTAAGCCACGCTATGACTTTGTCGTCATTGATGCTGCACATCACACTTATCTTGACCACCACTCACAGGAAATGATTTTAATATGAGAAACATGTAATTCGATTTGCCACTGAAAGATACAGATTTACATGACTATACTGGGCTCAGTGGACAAAGTCTATAGAAATGTTGCCCTTTTTGCCCAAACGACAACAATATTACCTTCTCTTCTGCGTCTGAGAGACAGGAAACCCAGTCTTCTCAGTTTGCTCTTTGACATATTACACATCCCTCTAGGTATCTGACATTCATTGCTGCATTTCTAATTCAGATCGAAAACAAGGGAAGTCATGAGAACGATTCCCTTTTATCTACTACTCGGTTAACGAGTAAACGTCCAAGTGAAAGCTTGTTTAACACTTGCAGACGATCCAACATAAGGTTCAGGCCTCCCGGCAATACTCCCTGGCCTCAGCCTTGACAGGGAATTTCTGGGCCAAGCTTCCTTTTCCCACGTGGTTCCGGCCTTACTCCAATATCTGCGTCTATATGACAAACAGTTGAGTTTGAATGCTGTAGCGCTCTGCTTCACAGCGCAGGGTATTTAGCCTCTTGTTCTGGGTGATGGTTTAAAAACATCTGTATCATAGCAGGCTCAGGTCAGGCAAAGTAGTCTACAGCTGGTTGCTCCCTGTCTGTCTCCTCCACTGCTAATTCAAAAACCTGGCTTCTCGGCCAAAAATAGAGAGCTCAGGGGTGGATGGTGTGATGCAGGCAGAAAGCCAAGAAGTCCAATCCACACAAGATGATAGTGAAGATGCCTCCTTCCCCCAGGCCCAGCAAACAAAGAGACCGGCATCAGAATTGTCTCCTGACTCTCTTGTGGCCTCAGAAAAGAGGGGAAGAGTTGGGACTCTCTCAGACAGTTCTTCTGTGGAGGAGCCCAGAGTATTCCCCTCCAATTCACCCAATGAGGTCTCCTTTTTAACGATAGCTCTGCAATCAACCCCTAAGGATTCGATGCTTAATGCAGTGTTGCGCCAGAGGCCAACCCCCGGAGTCTGACCGGGGAAGGCAGCTCAACCCCTTCACTTTTCCCAGGCTGAAGTGAAAGAAGAGCTGCTTTCACAGGAAATCACTTAGCTGCCTTTTAGGTCCTTAGCGTCCTTACTAGTCTTTTAAAAATCCATACCTGTTTTTAAACATACTGATGACACTCACCGTCTCAACCATCAATGTGAGAAGCGTGAAGTCGAGAGTTAGAGCCCAGAGCATTTTATCCTTTCTTAGCTCCATAAAGTCAGATATGTTTTTAATACAGTAATGTTGCATACCATTTTTAAAACACTACAGACAGTGGGAGGAGATGTGGCCAGGAACATCAATATGGAGTGGATCAAACCACAACAAGAATGATGGGGTGGCCATTTTAATCAAAAATCCGCAGGTCGTGGTGAAGGGCAGCACTGAGGTGAGAAACGGTCGAGCACTTTTATCACACTTGACTTTTATGGGACAAGATTTTAATATCCTAAATATTTATGGCTTTAACAAGAAGAATGACAGGTATGACCTTTTAGAAGACTTGCAGTTCCACATGCTAGGTAGGGCACCGTTAGTTATAGGGGGTGATTTTAATGGCATCCTAAGCAGAAAGGATAGGAAAAGAGCAGGGGAAGATTTTAAAGTTGACAAAACATCTGTGTTACTACAGGGCATGTGCAGGGATTTTAAACTTCAGGACTGTTTTAAAACCATGCATCCCCAAGAGGAGGACTTCACCTGGTTCAGTGGTGATGGCACCAGAGCCTTCCGCATAGACTACGTTCTTACACGGAACTGCCTGCTAACTGATGCTAGATTAACCCCGCCTTCTTTTCTGATCATCTGATGCTTTCCTGCACCTTATCAATCTCTTCGGGTGTGACACTTGGAAGTGGTCTGTGGAAACTCAACTGCTCCCTTTAGAAGACGAGGACCTAGTTAGACAGTACAGGGAGCAGTACAGAGACTGGCAGACCCTTCAAGACTTTTACAACACACGTGCACATTGGTGGGAAATGGTGAAGGAGAAGACCAAGACTTTCTTTAGAAAGAAGGGGAAGAGAAAAAACAATAAGGACAAGAGATGCATGATGGGACTGTAAAAGCAGTTAGAACGCTATTTTAAACTAAATAGATATGGGATAGATTTTAATGAGATCAGACAAATCAAGTGGAATGTCAGCTCTAGCAAGAAATTAAAAAGTAAAGGTGTCATTTAAAGAAGCAGAGAGCGGAAGCAGAGGAAGGAGAAAAGTGCACGAATGTTTCTTTAAAGAGAATTATGAACAAGGAGGACTATTTTAAAGTCAAAACGAACAGCGGTGCAGTCCAATACAGCTAGAAAAAATTAAACATGTGGTCCGAAAACTTTTATGGGGGAACTATACAAGAAAAAAACCTGTTACGCCGACACCATGACATCTTCCATTTTGCTCGACAAAGCCCGATGCTTGACAAGCGTGCTTTTAAGCCAAAGATTTCACTGTCAGGAGTTAAACAAATGCATGAAGTTTTAAGAGAAGTCCCCGAGAATAGATGGACTTCCTTGAATTTTATTTAACCTTTTGGGACATTTAGCACCAGATTTGCTTGCCGTTTTATGGACTTTGACTAGACACGACTTCACAATGGTTTTAGGGCAGGATAGTGTCTCTACTTCTAAAGACAAAGAAAGAATGACCCTAATAGACTGGAGGCCTATCCATCTTAAATTTTGATTGTAACTTTTTATGAAGCTTTTTACGCTAGCGTGTGTCGGTAACAGCATTTTGAGGGTGATTCACCGGACCAAGCCTGTGCCATAGCGGGGAGGAAGATCACTGACAGCCTCGTACTGATCGAGATACCATCTGTTCTGTGAGACAAAGCATCCGGCTGTAGTCCTAAATCTAGACTTTGAAAGCCTTTGACCAACAGGGTCTCGCACTTGAAATTACTCTTTTAAGGTACTGCCAAAAATGGGGTTTCGAAAGGTTCACAACCTGGGTGGGATTGCTGTAGGTTGTACAGCAAATTTCTAGATTAGCGGGCACCCTGACAAAAGCAGTGGACATCCGGCGTCCGTCAGGGTTGTCCTTATCTACCCTCCTCTATATTATCTGTATAGAACGTGGCACAGATCTTCTTGAAAAGAGACCATGAATCCATAGGGGTGGGAGTCAGGGAGGCGAGGACTCGAAGCCAAATACCTCACTATATATAGACTGGCGTGAACATTTTATACGGACCTTTTGATAAAATCAACAGGACCTGGGCGTACATGTTGTGGTTATGAGACGGGCCTCTGAGTCAAAAGCTGAACAGAAGCAAGACCCAGAAAAGCCCAATTTCACGGACCATGGGCGGTGTCCTGAAGCCGGACTCCCCCTGATGACCACGACCCAGACTGACCAGAAAATCCTTGGGGTCAACTTTGATAGGGAGGGGAAAAGCTAAACCTGAGCAAACTTGGTGGGGAAAGTCAGACAGAGACTAGGCTTCTGGGGACTCAGAAGGACTGACCATGGAGAGAAAAGTTTTAATTATCAGCGGTGATTTTGTATACAACTAGTCTGCTCCATCTTTTTCCCACCTAGGAATGATGCTCTTAGAGTCTGGACCGAGCCATCTTCTACTTTCTTAATGTGGGGCTCCTAAGGTAGGGGAAAGGACTGAGGAGGATGTGATGAAAGAGGCGAAAGAAAGGAGGAAAAGGAAGTGCCTGATTTGCACTTGTTCCTAGGGAGCCGATACACTGCAGTGCACATGAAGCGAACCACAGACCGTCTAGAAACCCCCAAGACTACAGCACTGGCTTAATTCTGGATGAGGATCTTACCTCAGACAGCTAAAAGATTTTACCCAGGAATCTTAAAGTGCCTGTGTCCTTTAGCCACTGCCACCAGCCTATGCTTTTATCAAAGAGGTTTTAAAACTTGTTTTAAGCTGGAGCAGGAAGAACTGCACACCCTAACTGACCACCGTTCTCTGTTTCCTCTTGATGCAGGAGCAGGAAGCAGTGAGGATCCAGTCTTGGCGGGCTGGCATTTAGCTAGAGCCCTCAACTTGATTTTGGTTTCTGCATCACGACTATCCGCTCTTCCAAACAGACTCGGGGACCTGTCATGGATGGTGGCTCATGAGATCTCTCCCAGGTCAGGTCAAGTCATGCCTCCGGGCATGGCAGCGCTCTCCAACCTGCCCCCGACCCGGCAATGGCGGCGCTGACCCAGGTCATTGCGGCATCTGCTCTGGGAGTGCAAGCGCTGCTGTAGACCAGTGGGCAGTAGCCAGCTCCTTGAAATTCCGTACGCTTGCAAGCAGGGTCGCCTGGCCTAGCTGGCTGGTGCTGTATGGAGGTGAAACCAAAAATTGAAAAAAAAAGTTTTTGCAAAGCAGTGGCTCACCTAGCACGCCATCAAAAAGGCGCCATATTGGACCTCCAGAAACTTGTTGGTAAGCAGCATGCAGATCCCCCAGGGGCTGTGGTCAGGATGGCTGCAGCGGCAGTAGCGCGTGGCGGGCCTCGCGAGGCGGCTCAAACCTAGGACACAGCCCGGAAAAACGCCATACTCTGTGCCCGATTCGGATGAAGGAGCTGGAGCCGCTACAGAAAAGGTCAAAGCAGCGGCTGACCTGGCTCTCGAATTGAGGCGGTAGGAAGGAACAATGGGAGGCGGGGGATCCCTCTGTACAGGTGACAGGATCGAGACCCTACTGCTTGGAGGCAAGCCGAATTACGATGAGTGGAGGACTCACTGTTAATCCTGCACAAAATTGAATCCCGGAAGGCACGAGCCTGTTTCCCTTCCCCTCCTTGTGTTTTTTCTTCCTGGTTTAAAGACTTTTAAGAGACTTTTAAAATGGACAGTCAAAGGGGAAGAAAGAGGGGAAGAGGGAGAGGAAAAATGGGAAAAAAAAAAAAAAAAGATTGGTATGTATGTATGTGTATGTATGTATATATATATATATGTACATGTGTATAGGCTATGTGTGTAGGTGGGTATGTGCATGTATGTATGTGTGTATCTGCTATATATATATATTATATATATATATATATATATATATATATATCTATATACATTTACTCTTGAAATGTGTGTCACTGATAGTGTTCTTAATCCTTTTAAAAAAACATTATATTTAATTATTTATTAAACACTGAAGATAACTTAAATGCCCAAACAATATGAACCTGTATGATAGATGTCTGAAATAAGTGTCAATAAATTTTTCTCAAAAAAGAAAAAAAATCTGTTCTTATCAGTTTAATATCTGATCTGTCCCCTACCGAGGGACCATGTATAGAAATTGCTTTTTTGGAGCAGGGAGATGGCCTGGGGGCTTGCTCCAGGCCCTTCCACGCATCCACCTGGTATTGCAAGCGCTTCCAGGAAGGAGTGCACACCCGCCACGTAAAAAGAGGAAAAAAATAGGCCCCGCTCATCGGTCAGAGGCCAGTGCGCTTCCAGCTGCGGCTCCACTTTGTGGTTACGCCCGCCACGGGACAAAAAAGTGGCTCAAGCGTCGTGTTCTTGGCGATCGGCCACGTCCGGCTGAACACAGGCTGCTGATTTAAGTGGATTAAGCTGAGCAGATTTGTCTGTGTGCCAGTAGAAAGGACTGTCATTGGCCCGACACTAGCAGGAAGCTGCTGTAATGGCTGAAACCAAAGATAAACTTCGTGAGGTGGCGATTTTATTTTTCTTCTTTTTCCCGGCCTTGTGGGTCAAGCGCAGTCAGTCCCATTAGAAGGAAATGCCGCGCATAGCGTGATTGGAAATCGCGGCGTCCACTCTCAAATACAGATTAAATAATCTTTAGCCGACCGGGTGCAAGTTTTACCCGATCTGTTTTTGAACTGCCCCTGTAGCCTTTGATGCGCGTCGGCAAGCGTAGAATTATCCATACTTCCATCGGTCAGCGTGGTTTGTGTTTGAAGCTGCTGCCCTGTCTGCAAACAGCACAACTCATACCTGGCAGAATACCATGATCCAGAAGAGGTGGTTCACCAGGCTGAGCTGGGCCATTACACTGCGGGCGTGCTGACCCCTGCAATTCCCAAATGTGGGAATCTCGACTGCATAATTTCTGCTAGCGGGGGACTGCGTTAGCGCTCTCCCTCATCAGTGTCAAACAGAGCGCCCGAAGCGCCTGCGTCGCGGCGATAATAAGGCCGATTCCAAAAGCATTTCCGGGTACCCGTTTGGAAGCGGTGGCAGTTCCTGCGATTACGTCGTCGTCGTAATCCTTATCGCCATCTTCTTTTCCCCTGTCGTCCAAGCGATGCTGGTTTAGCGTCGGCTGGCTTGAACCTGTGGTTGGGCTCTCGCTCATTTTCGAATTAAAACAACAGATCAAATAGAGGTTGAGGGTCAGTCCTGCGTGGGGCCAGAGGTGCGCGTGCGTGATGGGAAATCACGGCGTCCACTCTCAAATACAGAGTAAATAATCTTTATGCGACCTTAGCGTGCAAGTTTTTAGTTGAGCGTGTCCGCATTTTCCCTTTAATTCTTGAGAGACCCCTGCGGAGCAACCCGGTAACCTGAGAAGTCTGGTAGCCTGCGTTTCCAGGCCTGGGCCCTTTTTGTCCTCCCCCCTCCTGTCGGGATTGGATCGAGGCCACGTGACAGTTTAGGGAGAGTGCTTAGCCAACAAGCAAAGAAGGTCTACACAAAGGTGGGGACTGGGGCCGGAGACGGGCTGGTGGGCTGCTCACAAAAGCTGCGACATCATGCCGACTCCGTTCTCTTCATATACGCACAAAGTCTTTACTTTAGCCTTTACTAAAGACTTCCGTGGAGAGGAAGCTCAGTGAGTTCAAGATATTTTTGCAGAGCTTTGCCATCGCGGCTGAGCCTTTTGAGTTTGTGAAAAAGGATCAAAAGCCGCGTCTCGTGTCGAGGAGGAAGGTGCGAAAAGCCGGGAGAAGCTTGAAATTGAGCTGCTAAGACGCGACCACTGTTGTGCCAGCAAAGACGGCAGCGCCCGCAAAAAGTCTTGATATTGTGCCAGAGCTGGAGTTGGACATCAAACACCTTGGGCCAGCGTAAGGGTACTATAGTCCTACGCTGAAGAACTCTGTACCGTGGTTTGTGTGATATGTCCTGCGTTCTTGCCAGAGTCGACCCTGGGTCTTTTCCGCCCGGCAACTTGTTTCTATCCAGGCTGCCACCGTCAGGATGGCATTTTCCGATGATTTCTATTGTCAGTGGATGGCGTATGGTAGCGATGAGCGAACCCTGACACCCTTGATAAGAATCCTGTCTTTTTCCAAATCTCGCATGATTTCGTCGGCGTGGTATTTCACCAGCAAGGTTAGATTCGGTGAACTTCGTCAAATGCGTCCGTTTGCCAAGTCTCGCCCTAACAAGGTCCTTCACCGCCCGGACCTCTCAGTGACCCGGAGACCTCTTGGCGGAGAAAGAGGCCCGTTACACCGACCCTTTCCTGTCATAAAGCTTCTCGACCTTTTAGCTAGATCAAGTGTAGTATCAAGGAATGTGCTCTTAGATCTGGACCGAGCCATCTTCTACTTTCTGTGGGGGCTCCTAAGTGGGAGGAAGAAAGACTGAGGAGGGATGTGATGAAGAGCGAAAGAGAAAGGAGGAAAAAGGAGTGCCTGATTTGCACTTGTTCCTAGAGGCCGATACACTGCAGTGCACATGAAGCCGGAAGCCTGAACCGTCCTGGAAAACCCCAAGACTTCTAGCACTGGCGCCAATTCTGGATGGGATCTTACCTCAGACAGCTAAAAAGATTTTACCCCAGGAATCTTAAAGTGCCTGTGTCCTTTGTAGCCTGCCACCAGCCTATGCTTTTATCAAGAGGTTTTAAAAAACATTTTTAAGCTGGAGCAGGAAGAACTGCACCTAACTGACCACCGTTCTCTGATTTCTCTTGTGCAGGAGCAGGAAGCAGTGAGTCCAGTCATGTGAGGCTGCTTTTGGCGAGCCCCTCAACAGTTTGGAGTAGCGTGAACCATCCAGCTCTTCCAAACAGACTCAGGGACCTGTCATGGATGGTGGCTCATGAGATCCTCCGGTCAGGTCCGTCATGCACTCCGGGCATGGCAAGCGCTCTCAACCTGCCCACGACCCGGCTGTGGCGCAGGCGGAGGTCGGTGAGGCATCTGCTCTGGGAGTGCAGCGCTGCTGTAGGCTCCCAGTGGGCAATGGCCAGCTCCTTGAGAATTCCCGGTACTTGCACCATGCGAGGTCACCCAGCACAACTGGTGCTGTATGGGGTGAAGCCAAAAAGTGAAAAAAAAGGATTTTGCAAAAGTAGTTGGCTCACCCTAGCCGCCATCAAAAGGCATGCATGTGGACCTCAGAAACTTGTTGGTAGAAAGCACATGCAGATCCCCAGGGCTGTGGTCCGGATGGCTGCAGCGGCGGCCAGCGTGGCGGGCTGCGAGCGGCAAGACCTGGGACAGCCAGCATAAGCCGAAGAAAACGCCATGCTCTGTGCCCATTCCGGATGAAGGGCTGGAGCCACACACAGAAAAGGTCAAAACAGCGGCCGGCCTGGCTCTCCGGGTGAGGCTGGTGGGAAGGAGCTCAATAGGAAGCGGAGGATCCCTCTGGCCACTTTGGTGACAGGATCGAGACCTACTGCTGGAGGAAGCCCGAAATGAGTTACATTGGGTAGGGACTCACTGTGCTCCTGCACAAAATTGGAATCCCGAGAAGGCACAAGCCTTTTCCTTCCCTCCTTGTGTTTTTCTCCCTGGTTTTAAAGACTTTAGGACTTTAAAAATGGACAGTCAAGGAAAGGAGAGGGAAGAAGGGAAAAAATGAGGAAAAAAAAAAAAAAAAAAAAAAAAGATTGGCAATAGCATGTGTGTTATTGATGTATGTATGTATGTATATATATATGTACATGGGGAGATACTGCACTGTTAGAGCCAGGCTACAAAGTGAGGATGAAAGATGGCATTGGAACTGTGTGCTTGGAGGGGTCCCCCCCATCCAACAGCAAGACCCCAGGGCTTCCAGGGCCTGAAAGCATCTACGATGATAGTCTGGAGAAAACAGGGGATACATCCACTATCAGGGTCCTTGAAGCTTTGCATAAGTGTGTGGCGAGCATAGGCACCTGGCAGAAGGCATATAATAAATCCTCTGTGGAAAATGCAGAGAAATCGGGCACACCTTCAGTGTACCAATGGCAGGAAGTGTAATCTCTGTGGAGAGTCAAACCACCTCTTCAGAGATTGCCCCAAATCCTTTGCCAACAAACTGAAGGTAGTAGCAATAGAGACAGAGAAATTGGAGGGAAAATTGAAACGGTTAGAGAGCAATTGAGGGAGGCTGGCAGAAAATTCAAATCTCATAAAATCCTATGATTGGAGGAGAGGGAGTAGGTGGCGGGAGAAGAGGAGGGGCCAGTCACCCCGCCAATAGAGCTCAGGGGTGGATGGTGTGATGCAGGCAGAGGGCGGAGCTAGCTCAGAAAGTGGAAAGGGTCAATCACAACAGATGATAGTGAAGATGCCTCCTCCCCCCAGGCCAGCAATCAAAGAGACTGGCATCAGAATCGGCTTCTGACTCTCTTGTGGCCTCAGAAAGAAGGATTGGGACTCTCTCAGACAGTTCTTCTGTGGAGGAGCCCAAGTATTCCTCAGGTCACCCAATGAGGTCTCCTTTTTAACGATAGCCCTGCAATGGGATGGAAGGAGCTGGAGCCGCTTACACAGAAAGGTCAAAAGCAGCGGCCGGCCTGGCTCTCCGGAGTGGCGGTGGGGAAGGAGCAATAGAGTGGGAGGATCCCTCTGGCCCGCGGTGACAGGATCGAGAACCCTACTGCTTGGAGGGCGAAATGAGTTACATTGGGTAAAGTCACTGTGCTCCTGCACAAGGAGGAGTGGAATCGGAAGGCACAAGCCTTTTCCTTCCCTCCTTGTGTTTTTTCTCCCTGGTTTTAAAGACTTTAGGGCTTTAAAATGGACAGTCAAAAGGGAAGAAAGAGGGGAAGGAAGAAGAAAAAAAATGGGGAAAAAAGATTGTATCTATATATGTGTGTGTGTGTGTATGTATGTATGTATGTATGTATATATGTATGTGTGTATATATGTATGTACATGTGTATATATGTGTGTGTGGGTGGGTGTATGTATGTATGTATAATAATGTGTATGTATATATATGTATGTGTATGTATGTATGTGTGTATATATATATATATATATATATATATACATATATGAAATGTGTGTCACTGATAGTGTTCTTAATCCTTTTAAAAACATTATATTTTAATTATTTATTAAACACTGAAGATAGCAAATGCCCAAGCAATGTGAACCTTTATGATAGATGTCTGAAATAAGTGTCAATAAATTTACACTACTCAAAAAGAAAAAAAAATGTTCTTATCAGTTTAATATCGTCGTCCCCACCGGGGACCATGTGATAGAAGTGCTTTTTTAGACAGGAGATGGCCTAGGGGCTTGCTCTGACCACTCCGCATCCACCTGGCAAGCTTCCAGGAAGGTGCACACCACGCCACGTAAAAAGGAAAAAAATAGGCCCCAGCTCGCGCCGGTCCCAGAGGCCAGTCTTGCTCCAGCTGCGGCTCGCTGGTTAAGCGCCCGCCACGGGACAAAAGTAGCTCAAAGCGTCGTGTGCTTGATCGGCGTCAGCCGAACACAGGCTGCTGATTTAATTAGTTAGCTGAGCAGATTGTCTGTGTCGCAGTAGAAGGACTATCATTGGCCCGACACTAGCGGAAGCTGCTGTAATGTGAAAACCAAAGACAGCCATTGAGGTGGCGTTTATTTTTCTTCTTCTTTTTCCCGGCCCTTGTAAGTCAAGCGTGTCAGTCCTCGTGGAAATGCGCGTGCGTGATTGGAAATCTTGACGTCACTCTCAAATACAGAGTAAATAATCTTTAATGCGACGCTTCGTGCAAGTTTTAAGTTGAGCAGTCCCGCATTTCCTTTATTCTTGAGACCCCTCGCGGCAGCAAGGTAACCTGAAGTCTGGTAGCCTGCGTTTCCAGGCCCTGGGCCCTTTTGTCTTCCCCCTCCACAATGGGATTGGATCGGGCCATGTTGTTGATAGTTTGGGGAGGGGAGTAAGCGGAAAAAACAAGCAAAAGAGGTCTACGTGAAAATTAGGGACTGGGGCGGGCCGGGCTGGTGGAGCTCTGCTCTCGAGCGACGGCGTGCGACTCCGTTTCTCTTCATAGCACTTTTAAGTCTTTTACGCCTTTACCTAAAGACTTCCGTGGAGAGGAGCTCCAGTGAGTTTCAAAGATATTTTACACGAGCTTTGCCATCTTGGCTAGCAACACTGAGTTTGTGAAAAGTCAAAGCGGCGTCTATCGTGTCGAAGGCACTGCGGCGGAAGCTTAAGCCCGGAAAAACTGCTAAGCAGCGGCCACTATTCGTGCCCGCTTAAAACCAGCGCCGCAAAGTCTTGATATTGTGCCAAGAGCTGGGTGGACATCAAAGCACCTTGGGCCAGCGTAAGGGTACTATAGTCCCTCGCACCGGGAACTCTGTGCCGTAGTTTGTGTGATATGTCTAGCGTTACGCCGGAAATAAAGCCCTGGGTCTTTCCGCGGCGGCTTTGTTTCTATCAGGCTACCGTCGGATGGCATTTTCCGATGATTTCTATTGTCAGTGGATGAGGCGTGTAAGCGATGGAGCGAGCCCGACACCCCGCGATAAGAATCCTGTCTTTTTTCCAAATCTGCGCATGATTCGTCGGCGTGGTATTTCACAACAGAAGGTTGATGAGCTTCGTCGTCCGTTTTGCCAAATCTCGCCCTAACAAGGTCCTTCACCGCCCGGACCTCAGTGGCCGAACCTCGCAGCGAGAAAAAAGGCCGTTACCTCCGACCCTTTCCTGTCATAAGCTTCTCGGCCTTTAGCTAAGACTGCGGTCGCCTCCTGTTTGTGGGGAAATTTTTGCCTGCTGTGGCATTAATTTGTA
>CM029116.1:2361974-2559474 GCA_016859345.1 Istiophorus platypterus
GTGGAAACCAGACACAACTAAACAACAGACACACTTGATTGTATAATATGATACAGTTCAACAGCCCTGGACATTAAATCCTTTAAAACCATCACACAGTTGAATCATCACCTCTAATACAGTTTAATCAAAAGCTGAAGGTTGTAATTTTAATTAGGGAGGATTTATGACACTATTGTTGTGTTAGACTACATTCGTTTTAGCTAATGTGTTTCTCCTTTAGTGACAACTGGAAGTTTTTCTTGAATGAAAACATGTTGAGTGTCCCTCTTAAAATTTCTCATTTGTTTTAAAAAAAAAAGTGCACTAAGATGGTGCCAGGCTAAAAGAAACAGGTACTTTTAGATTCATAGGTAAAATCTTCAGTCCCCTTAGGTAATACCCCATCCAGTGTAGAGAAACCGGTTATTTGTATCAATACAACTCTTTCCCTCTCTCCGTACTTTCAGCACCAAATTCTCATAAATGACAAATTTTCTTCTTTTATTCTCTTCCTGTTATCTCTCTTCTCTCTGCCATGTGAAGGTATACAGAGTTTGAAGCATTGAAACAATGACACAGGACGCTGCTCATTCACTGCCACTAATCTCTGTTACAGAGAGAGAGAGTCAGTGGGGGCTGATGAGCTACAACACACACACAGAATTTCATAGGTTAACAGCAAAACCAAATGTGTTCATGGTAAAAATTCATCCCAAAGTGAAAGTAATAATCAAACCTGCAATAACTCATTTATTCATTTATTCATTTATTTGTTCGTTTGCCAATTCAATCATTTGTTTTGGACATTTAACAAGAAGCAGTCCAAATCCCTGTAATCATACACAAGTTATACCACAGATACAGAAATAACAAAAACCTAAAACCTAAGCTTCAAATCAATTTCGTTTTAGTAATTTTATTTTGGAGAAAGTAAGAAAATCAGGTGAGAGGATTAGCCTTCTTACGTAGAGATGTAGTCCTCTCACATGATTTTCCTGGTTTGGGGTTTGAAGGGAAGCTGAAATCGGAACAGAAGTTTCCTCAGGGCACTTTTTTTTTAGAGCAGGTCTAGACCCAACATTCCCACATGAGCAAGCTCTGGGCGACAGTGGCAAGGCAAAACTCCCTTTGACAGGAAGAAACCTTGAGCAGAACCGGGCTCCGGGTGGGCGGCCATCTGCCTCGACCGGTCGGGTTGAGAGAGATAGAGAGAGAGAGAGGTGTGGTGGTGGTTGGGTTTGAGGGGTTGGGGGCGGGGGGTTGGTTCTTGACTGGATTCGGGTTTCGGTTTAGAATTTTAGGGGAGGTTTACACATACACTAGGGGCATGCCATCATCCACAAACTGCGTCATTTGTGTGTTCCACTTTTCTGTACTAGGAGGTGGCTGCGAGGACAATGATGAGTCGTCATCCGTACCGGTTTGTGGAGATGTAGTGATTTTATCATCAGAGTGACCAAGTGGATCCCAGTCTTCTGGGTAAAGTTCGGGCAGAGCATCTGGAATCTGTTGGGTGACTCCAAGTACTTTCTTATTGATCCAGGACTTTATCCTCTTCGGCTTTGTTGCCTTATGGAGTTCTTTCTTCAATTTTTCCACCTCCACAACTTTTTCATTCATTATTTTAATGAAAGCAATCCTTGTAGCGTGTTGAGTTTCAAAGGATTTCTCTAGCCGAAGCTGAATGTGTCTCTTTTCTCTGGCATGACTCTCCTCAATCTTTTCATAGGTTTCTATCTTTTTCCATAGAAAGTTGAGATAATGTTGACTGTACTCTGGAGGAGTGTTTGCATCAGTCTTCACTCGCTCATCACTGTTTCCATGGCGTTTTTTCAAAATCATTACTTTGTGTCTTAATTTCTTGGGATCTTCGATGTCAGTCATGCATGCCTGTATGTCCTCCTTGATACGCAGCACATATGTCTCCTTCTTTTGGATCAGATCTCTCAGGTTGCTAATTTCTTTCTCCTTGGCTCTTACTTTATAGGAAGCATGTGTGAGTTTTTCGGTCAAGTTATCATGCATTTGCTTGGACTTACTTAGCTCATCTGCTTTTTCTAGACACTTTAACTCTTCCTCTCTTTTTTCATCCTCCAGGCGCTTGATGGTGCCCCTCAGCTCAGTTATTGCGTAGGATGAAACAGCACTCTTAAACAAGTGTTCTTTCAATTCCTTTTCAATCTTTCTCTTATCCTCAATCAAAGACTCAATCTTCCTGTCTTTGCTTGTAATATCTCTGTCTTTTTGCAGGACAGTGTCCTTTAATTGGGACACTGTCCCAGTCAGATCCTCCTCTTCTGTAGATCTGATATGATCCGAGCCTGTTCCTCTAGTTTGATTTCCAGTTCTTTGCACATGACTCTGTTTTCCAAACTAGCAGTGTCCCTGTAATTGATTTCTTTTTCCAAGGCCTCTTCAGTTGCTGTCAGCTGTTCTCGCAAGCTCTCCACCAGCCTTTGGTTCTGATCGAACTTCTTTTTATTTTTCAACAGCTCCTGTTCATATTTTTCTGCCTGCTCTTTCAGTGCCCTGTCAGCTTCCTCTTTTTGCAATTCCAGCCTCTTATCAGAATCTTCTTGCTGACGTATCAGGACATTTTCTTGATCCTTTTTACAATCTGCCAAAGATTTTCTAAACGACTCGTCCAAGTCTTTCACCTGCTGCTCGTGGCCTGCCAGGCTTTTTCTATATATTTTTTCGCCCTGGCAAATTTGGTCATACAGGGCAGCTTTGTCCTGGACAAGTTCTTGATTGTCTCTTTGGCTTTGCTGTAATGCATTCTTCAGTTCCTCATTCTTCTCCTTGGTGGCTTCCAGCTCCTCCTGCAGAGCCTGAATTTTCGTCTCAAGAGTCTCTTTAATCCAGCTGTTAGAAGCCCTTTCCTCCAACCAGGACTTAAGGAATTTCTCATGAGTGTCCTTGAGAGTGTTGAGCTGCCACTTGAGATATTTTACTGAATTTTCTTTGCTCTCCATTGTAGATGGTAAATCCACTGCTGGATCACAGTCTGTCAGAAGTAAGAAATGTTGTGAAACGCACCTTCACAGGCGTATGCACAAGCGTTGTCCCTCACTTCGAAGTCAGAATGTGTGAGAGAACTTCTGCAAACCTAAGTATAGGCAAATGTGTGATGTCACACGTGAGGTCACGACACACGTCAAAGCACACGATTGCGTTTGTGGCATCCTTTGTGACATCATCATGTTCTATGACGGCAGAATTTTAAAAAGAAATTTAAAAATAAACAAGCCTCTGTGTGTGTGTCCTTGCATAACTACCGTTGTGGGGACAAATGTTTGTTCACGCATATTATATAGATGGTTTAATAAAAAAACAAAAAAACAAATTTAGAGTGATTTAAAAAAACTAGCAGCTATAGAAAGGAGTAGTAATATTTATAACTGCTTCTTGTTAGTATAAATTACCATAAATTATACATAAGGAAACAAGAGTATATTGACTTTAGCAGCACCTGGATCAGCTTCAACATGTAAAGCCGCTTCCATATACATACATCAAAACTGTAAAACCTGTCTAATATTCACTTGGGTGAAATTTTGAGTGCTCAGGATTTACCTGTAATGTCTAATAGGGAGACCCAAAGTGTTTCAACATTAAATACAAAAAAAATGCACTGTGCTTTTCTCCCTGTTAAAAGAACAATAAAAAAATAAATAAATATAGAAGTTAAACCATAGACACAGGTCATAGATAACTAAAACAACAAATATTGGAGCCTGTGTACAGTCTGATGAGATGGTCTGACAACATTTCATTAAATCAGGACTGGATCTAACAGGATGTTGAGTGTTTCTTTGACATCCGAGACAGTCCGTCTCAACGTTGCAACTTGAGACTTGACCATAGTCGGCTTCACTGAGCTGGTTACACTGTGATGAGCGACTTTGTTAAAGAATAAAGACCCGATCACTCAACAGGCAGTGAAATCAAACACAGCGTAGATATCACACAACACGATGTTTCACGATGGTAAACTGAGCTGCAGCGACCTCTGCTGGATAATTAACACAACTGCAATCCACTCCCAGTAGTGTTGGCAAAAAAGCCTTTCCAAAGTTTTCCTAAACCGTATAAAGTGTAACTGAACGGACAGTTCATCGTTATCTCGTCCTGACTTTACGCAAGCTGTTCTTTCTATTTGTATTGTGAGAAAACCGCCAAAGAAACACCTGAAGCTAAAAACACAGCGGAAACGCCACCAGCGCCAAACCACGATAAGTCTTCCATAAAAACACAGACATTTTGTGATGGGGAAGCATCTGACGTGACTGAAAAATGTGGATATTTAAATCAACTTACCCAAAGACGTCCAGCTACAAAGAAGTCAACTGTACATCAAGGTGAAAATCCATTCTGGTGACCTCGGTGATCCTTGGTGATTGAGTTATGCAAATGCTCTCTACACTGCCTCAGGGGCCGATCAGGCAGTTGAGGATTGTGCGAGGCAGAACCGTTGACTCATCGCCTGCAGAACTGATACTGCACTTCAAACAGGTAACAGGTAACAGGTAACAGGTAACAGGTAACTCCACCTAAGCAGAACATTGTCTACATTGAGCTCATCCCCCTTTGGAATTGGTAAAATGTTTCGCTTCACTGTGACATAAATCTTAAAAACTGTCGAGTATTTGAGCTGTAGTGTTTTGTTTGCTTTTGAGTTCAGATCAACTTTTACCTCCTGCTGATCATCTTTTCGGACCAAAACTACCAACCACTTCCTCTGTCTTCTGCATAAAGTGCTTACCCTGCAGTAAAGCTACAAACCTTTACCCCACATACAAAAATCCGACGCCATCCGTCTCAACAGTAATGTCTGTTGTATTTATTTTTAAGACCGTAGACAGACTTTTAAAGTGTGATTATTAACAGCCACCATCACGTGTAAATCATGACAGCAGTTTCAAACCTCAAAAGGTCACCTCAGGAAATGAAGACTAGAAAAGTTTTTCCATGTCTCCACTAGACAACGAAAATGGTGCTTCTTTCCAAGTCTTTACAGTAATATAGTGGCCCCTGGCACAGACCCTGGATCCCAATAACACATGGACAAGTAGCAGAAAAGTTCATAAATCACACACTAATGTATAATAAAGAGGAGAATCTTACCGCAGCCATTTCATGACAATATTGTTAGTGTTCCACATACCTACAGACAGTGGAAGAGGTGGAAAATACAAAAAGTCTGAGATAAGCATTGACAGTCACCAGTGATTCAGTGAGAGGTTTTTATCCCTGAGATTCCCGAGCCAGCGTGACATGTTTAAGTCTAGACTGAGACGTCCAAACATCTGGAAGGGTTTATATAATCTCTGACAAGATGATTTAACCTAAAGCCCTGAAAATGGACGTTAATTGAGTTACTTGCCATTTCCTTTTAGATGACTGACATTTAGAAGAAATTGTACATTTGTTAAACATCAAGCAATGTGCACTGCTTTTATTGAAAAAGAAAAATGTCATTAAATGAAAGGTTCCTGCATTCATACCACCGTTGTAAACCATAAGTACCACATGTAAAAGAACAATAAACAGATCTATTCATGAGAAAACTATCCAGTCAACATAAATGAGACACATCAAGTTGTTAACAGGGATTACCAAATAATTTATGAATTCACGTTAATATTATATCATGGATCATCGAGTCAATGATTCCAAAAACTGAGAACACTCCCCTGAAATAGACCAGAGAGCTAAACACCTAAACCCAACATCTCTATGACCACAGGTTCATGTTTTAGCTGCCTTGTCATTTAACAACAGAATTATTAAGAAAGAATTCATCACTGTTTGGTTCTCCCCTTTATAACCTTAATATTATCTTGAAATGGGAATGAAAACCTCACAAAAAGTACCATCTCCCACAAAGACAGTGCAAATAAATATATCACATCTTGTTTTGATGAAAAATATATAACTGCAGTTTTGACAGTTTAACTCTTAATTGAATTTAAAGTTGAACCTGTTTTTTAATCCTTTGAAATGAGGGGTTGGAAAAATGAATGATGTCCGGTAAAACCATCAGAGTTTACTGCCAGTTGATGGTTTTCTCCCCCATGGAAAACGCAGCCTTTGGGTGACTTTGTTCCAACTACAGCCCACACACCCCCACATCCTTGCCCCTACCCTAAATGTACCCCAATGATTTAGGCAGAAATCTCACACACATTTATAAAAACACATGAGTTGTGAGCCAAAACAAAAAATTGAGTATAAACATATAAATATAGATCACAGCCTGCACAACAGCTGCATCCTCATCTCCATGTTGGTACTGTAGTGTTTTAACCATTAACTCGGACATAAAGGTGGATTAGTCCTTAATGGTGGTGACTAAGTCAATGATTCTGTAACACTTAAATGTACTTCCCCCATCCAGCATTTATAAGCAGGACATAAACATTTAATAAATGGTTTCTAATAAATGATATATTTTTAAGCAGATACAAGTGTTTATCTATGTCTTTCTGAACAAATGTAAGTCCTCATGGATGCCCACAAATGAAGGTTGGAGTATGAAAAGATAATGGATGAAAACAAAGTAAAATCAAGGTTGTGATAATATAAAATCCATCCATCCATCCTTTTTCTGCCACTTATCCAGAATCAGGTTGTTTGGCAGCAGGTTAAGAAAGGGACTCCAGTAGTCCCCCTCCCCAGCAATGCTTTCCAGTTCCTCCCCCTGGGGGAACCCCAAGGTTTTCCCATCCCAGATGAGATATGTAGTCTCTATGTAGGATCTATTCTAAACCATTTATTAAATATTCATATACTATGTATGATTGCTAAACAGGGAAACTTATACTAATAGTGTTTTCAGTGGTTTTCGAATCCTCCACCAACACGAGTTTTACTCTTCTGACACCTTCCAGTGTCAGGTCTTACACCATTCAGTGCTCTCTTCAGGGCTCTTTTCTGAAGGGAAAAAAAAACGCTACTTCTCAAAACAAGGACAAGGTCCAAAGGAAGGGGCTAAAATCATCAGACTTTGTAACGGTGTAGAAGATGAGGTGGAAATTCGACGAGCCCCATGACGCTGCTGCACTTCATCCCTCTGTCAGGACAGGAAGCTCCTGAGTTGTGGATGCACCGGTCGACAGTGATTGAGTCACGTCCCCCGAGAAACTCCTTTATCCAGGTGTTCGTCGCCGTGCCGGCAGCCAATCACATTGCTCGCTGCCGGAGAGTCCCTCCCTCGCCGCTTTTGCTGCCTGTTGCGTTGCTGTTTCCTGGCAGCAAGGGAGTGAGCTCTGAAAAGAAATAAGGTATCTAGCATGAAACTGAATTATTATTTAGAGTTTTGTTTTCAGGCTTAAAAAATCAATTTGAGTTAAATTACGTGGCCTGAAATTTCAGGTTTGTCCCATGTATGACCTGCGCAGCATTAGCCTGTATTCTGCTGAAATATGTTATTGGAGCTAATGGCTGGTTAGCTGAGCTTAAATAATTTGGTGAAGACTGCAGAAACCCCTGTAATATCATAAGGAAAGAGGGTTAAACAGCTGGCCCGGCTCTGTCCAATGGCGATAAAATCCACCTACTACATGTCTCAACTGTTTGATCGGTACCAAAAAAAAAAGTATAAAAATGATCATTCATAAATTTTTTTACCTAATCACACATAACACAGCAAATAGTGGGTTTGCCACTTCCATTTTTACATTATGTAGCAGAGATAGTAATCTTTTCCTCTAACTGTAAATAAGATACATACATACCGAACAACATGCTTTAGGCACGGATGACTATAAAGACATCCTAGCCGATAGCGTAACTCTTCCAAAAGTTACAAATACAATATTACAAAATCCTTTAACACATTACATGATGCTAATTATTTTTTTTTTAAAAAAATTCAGATCTCCGCTGGAATAGAAACCTCAAAGTAGACAACTGATGGTGAAACTGAATGTTTCAAAGTGATGAGCTGTCCAACATTCCTGTCTGTGTTCTGGGGAGAAGCAGCTTGCTTCGGAAACCGGTTCTGTTAGGTGAAATTAATTGTCACCACAGTCTCTTTTCTGGTCTACACCCTTTCCTCCACGTCAAACTCCGTTTCCTGTCATTTCTCATCCTTCCATCCGCATTCCCGTAACATAACCAGTCAGATCACACTTAGGTCAGTGAATGTCTCCATCCAAAGTGCAACTCGTTCTAGTTTTTGAAGGTGGCACAGTTTAGAGGGTAATAAACTTAAGTGGTTATAAATTCTTCCCTCTGCACCAAGACCGACAAAAGGAGGCATTAACAGGTGGAAAGGATGATAATAATCAATATAATGGATAATTATTGTAAATTAGTTTCATAAGAGTTACATCAGAGTCAGCTAACATTCACAAAATCATGTTAGATTATAGTTTGCATGATAACTATAAATTAGATCAAACTTTGTGTTCCCTTTTCTGAGAAATTTTATTTGTTTTACATGAGAATGACACAATATAATATCATAAAAAAGGAACTTTGCTAAAATAAAGTAATAAACTTCGCAGTTTAAAATGTAATTTTTAACTCTTAGAATACAACTCTTAGAAAAGAGAATGGAACACTCACCTTTCATCTCGGTTTCCATCTTGCCTTCGTTATTTTCGGCAGAGTACGGACTGTTGCAGCTGTTCTTAGCTGCTCCAGCGCCAGCTGCTGTGGGGCTGCTGGCATAGTCAGCTGCATTGGTTTTCACTTGATCCTGTTTCCCTGCAGCACCTGCCTGTTTATTTCCATCCACAGTGTCCATCTTCACCAGACAGAGAGTCTGCAGCAGACCCATGGCGTCAAAGTTTTCCCCGGCGCATTCGCCTCGTCTCCTCAACAGCTCCAACACCTGCAGTCAGAAAAACACACAATGTGACTGGATAAAGAAAAAGAACGCAGACTTCTAAAATTAATAACTGTATCCTGTACTATTATTATGTTTTAATCGCTTTTATTTTGGTTTTTCTGAGAGTTTCAGTGGCTGAAAAAAACTGCAGTAGTTTACTCATAGCAAGAAGTAAAATGAGATTTTGGACACTTAGGAATCATCATCATGTTGTGTCATCAGCTTTAGAGAGGCACGGCTGTAATTGACAACACGCCCTGACACACCTTGATGTATTTGAAGGACTTGAGTTCACTGATGTTCTCCTCCAGGAAGAGCAGATACAGAGAGAGATCGTCCCAGTGACCTGCGGGGGCGGGCAGGACGCTCACCGTGGGGAGCGACTGGTAGGTTTCCAGGAACCGGGCATATCCGTGGCAGAGGAGGGGGCGGACGCTGGCATAGATCACCACGGGAATCAGTGCGATGAACAAGACCAAGTTGACGAGGCTAGAAACGGAGTGAAACAAACGGACAGTTTGATATGCACATAGGAGGCAACTCATAAATAGTGCATTATGGCTGTGTTAAGAGAACAACACAACTGAATGATAAGCCATTTAAAAAATTTTAAACATTGGAATTATTTAATATAAAAAAGGGGATATTAACTGAAAACAAGTACACAGAGCTGGACAAAAGAAGAAACACCTTATGATATTACAGGGTTTCTGCAGTGTTCACCAAATTATTTAAATAAATGACTTTTTAATATTTTAATAATAATACTTTAATAATTTACCTTAACCCTTTGGGTTACCTCCCATTTAGCATCATGCCAATCAAAGAAATATGGAAAACTAGTAGGAACAGTAAGGCCTTTAGTTATTTATTAAGAACATTCATATCATTTGTGTCAGTACTTGTCTGGTGTATATAACAGTAATTCCTGGTAATATCTAACTATAAATATAGGAAATATTTGTCTTTCTCTCTCTAATATTTTGTCAACCGTAAATCATATTAATAGGATGGACAAATTATTAGGAACACCTCCCAGTATAACCCAGTACAGTCTATTTCCATAATAACTCAACGGTGTACTCCACAGGTAATACCTGAGCAAAGAGAAGACTCCCACCGCGATGAGCTTACACTGCACCTTGTCTGGGATGCTGGGGTCGGAGGCGAGCAGGCCGACGCGGAGCGTGCAGCCAAACTCGTCTGTGACAGAGGCTAGTCGGAGGTAGTAACCCAGGTAGACGCAGGCACACAGCAGCGTGACAAGAGTCAGGCCGCGACACAGCAGGTAGTAAAACAGCATCACACGGGAGCAGCGCTTGGTCATCAGAAACTTCTCCACCAGCGGGTAGTTGAAACAGCCCTCGGTCGGGTCACTGGCCAGGGGGTTACGAGAAGACAAGGTATGTCAGGGTCAAAGAGATCACATGATATTCAGCACAAATAAAGACAGAAAACCTCCTCTTTCTGTTACAAAATTCTACATGTTTAAGCTTTAAAATGAAGCAAAAGTAAATATCTCATCATCTTTTCCCATGCCAGGAAAAAATTTAAAGTTGTCCAACAGTCCTTGTATCTCATGGCAAACAATGGCGGGGTTTTTAGAGATTTGGTAACTCAAAAAAGTTGGCCACTGAACTCCAAAATCATCTCACTGTATCATCAGTTCACCTGTTAAATAAAGTTAATAAAGTTATTCACACTGGTCTGAGTTCTGAGCGTGTGCCTCTTTCAACAAGCTGGGTTGGCTCCAGAGCTGACATAGAAATGACTGCTGTTAATATGTTGGTTTTGGGAATCAGGCTTCAACACAACCACAAGGGACCCCCAGTTCTCACATGGTATTTCACACACTGTCCTAACCCTAACTAGTTTTCTTCTTTAATGTTAAACTGGATTCCATACTCAACCTGGCCCCAAACAATTTTCTCTACCAAGACTTAGCCAGGAACTTAAGGTGAATGACCAGAAATTTTAATTATGAGGGACATAGAGGGCCCAAAAGTTTGAGGACACCTGGTCTCAGGTGTCCTTCTCTACCTGTCTGTTGTGAGCAGTCCAGAGGTGGCCATGCGTTTGGCCAGAGTGACAGCACGGTTGTAACACCGGTCCAGCTCCTCCATGATGAAGCCAAGGTCCGACTGCAGGAGAGGAGCAGCGGAAAATCTCCAGAACAACGCGGGGGTGTACATCAGCACCGCCACCAGCAGCAGGATGTAGGGGAAGAACTGGGCAGGAAAGGGGTCGACAAAAATGTTAGTTAACAGGTCATTTCATGGGCAGTAACATTACTGCTCATACAGTGGTTGATATAAGGGATGCAAATATGATCAAACAACAGTCAGAGTCTCCACCAAAGCACAGCAGCGACTGTTCTTTAGCTGATACACACATGTTGGGTTTTTTTCCCCCTCTGATATTTTCTATACAGTAGATTTTTCTTGGTTTAGAAATAAACCCAGTACTTGATGCCAGACTGATGTGCTATGAGCCTGAAAGACAACAGACCACTTCTTCAATGCATGAAGACTTTCTGTGGCTCACTGATCATGTTACTGTATGTTCTGCAGCTGCTGCTGAAGTGTAGCGATATAAGAGTATTCAGAAGCAGCAACGTCATCCTTGTGTGTGTCCAACAAACAAAAACAGAAGGTTGCAGCATTTTCACACCAGGAATATGTTTGTTTTTAACCCATAAAACAAACTGTATCAAATCAGCCAACCCCTGATTGCGTAAAAAAAATTAAAAGCCAGACTGGTGGTGGAATAGTACATGAAGTAGTCTCCCTGGCATTTAGAGAAGCTCAGGCTACCACTGCTGATTCTTCAGTAACACAATGAAAACACTGGGGCCAATAATAAAGACACGGGCAGTTCCATATCTGACACTGACTAATCAGTGTCAGATGTGGGAGTGCCTGCTCTCAATCACTGACCCAAATTGAACTTCAAGCATGAAGCAGCGCAGCAAACCACTGTAACATGTCAGATTATGTTATGGAAGTTAATTGTTTTTAATAAGGTTTCCAAATTTCTGAATAACAACTTGTAACAGTGATACAAAGATTTGACAGGAAGCAAATACAGCGTTATGTAATGCAACTAGACAGAAGATCCAGCTGTAGATTATCTTTCTTTTTATTAAATGTGTTACTAAGGAACCTTTTATGTATCATCAGCTGTTGCATGATTGTCTCGTGCTCCTAGTGTCACTGTGGAAAAATCAGTTTAGGAACGTACAGAGAGACACAAATTATTGTGCTCTATGCTTAGCACTAGCTGGAAACATCAAACACACCCTAATAATCAAGAAACAAGCCGCCTGTGCATAAATTACATTTTACCTGGTACTTTCATTTAAACACAACGCACAAGGAATCACTTTTACAAACCGACAAGCCGGGGGGAAAAAAAAACTAGAGTGGAAACTCCAGGATTTCAACCAGGTTAGACCAGTGAATTCTGGTAAACTATTACTTTTTTGGGGGAAATTTACTGCTGGAATTTTATGCATGCACTAGAAAGAACCTCACTTTCATTTCAATCCATATCATAACTGCATGGCATGACTGTCTGTCGCGGTCTGTCTAAACCCATCTTATTGTTGTGGTAGAAGGCGCGTTACAAAGCATGCTCTGTCTGTACACCACAATGCAGTAAACAACCTGGTTCGGACGTTATAAGGAAAGCTCCTTTGAACTCAGCATCACCGAGACCAAGGGGTTGTACTGTGGGAGATGAGACACCCCAGACTCACAACAACCACCTCTTCACCGACCCCTCAGTATCACAGGCTGGCTGGAAGAACAAGTACAATCATTTAGATCAGTTGGTTTACAGGACACAGACTGGATCTAGACTCACCCTTAAAATTTCAGCTTGGTGAAAGTTATCACCACCAGACAAAAAACTTTCCTGCACAACTACCTGGCCACTAAAATAATTGGCTGACCCCAAACTCCCCTCTCTGAACTGTACACCCTGACAGTACTCAGGAAAGCCATTCTGATCCAGCAGGATCCCTCCGATCCCCTCAATTGGTCCTTCCAGTTACTGCCATCAGGTCAAAGCTACAAAGTCCAACTGGCCCAAAAAAACTTTTAAAGAAAATCTTTTAATCCTCTGTGATCATCACACTGAACAGATGAAAAATAACCACTCTACCCCAACCTGTTTAACACCGTTCCTGTGCATTGTAGTTTTAACAGTTTGTAGTCCTATTCTACGTGTGTGTTTGTGTGTGCTCGCATTATTTATTTTTGCCCCTAGTCAAAGAAAAATTTCTGTTACTTTCTAACAGATAAAGTTTCTTATTAATTTTCCCTTATGATCTTTGTGTGGATAAGTTTTAATCATCAAACTAATGTCTAACAATTACACATTTGAATAATTTCAACAACGCTGATCTTGTTTGTGTATGTGTGTCTGTACCTTGTGAAGCCACAGAGGTAGTGTGTGTGTATGCACGGCTGCCCAGCAAAATGAGTCCACATAAGCAGCCTGCCTCCAGGAGAAGTTAGTAGGAGCAAAACAGCTGATCTGGGTACCTGAAAGAAACCGAGAGGCAGTAAACAACACAGACACACAAAAACATGAGATTCAGTGACAGGAAAAAGAGTGAGAAGTTGTAATAGAGCCCAGTAGATTTTTAATGGTTTGAGATTTGACTTCTTTAAAGACTGAAAAATAAATCAGGCTTTCATTAACTGTTCATAGACACCACTCTCAAACCCACGATGGCAGGATTATAATGGCCTTTTAACCTTTTAAATGAATGTAACAGATTAAGAGGTCATTCAGTGATGAATACATCTTTACTCTTTAGAATATCGCAAGCTCTGATCTCTTTCTAATTCTGCTTCCTCATCACTGTGGACTTTTGTTATACTTGACATTTCAGTTCTGTGGTTTAATCTCAAGCATTTGCAGCTATCCTAACTAATTAAAATACTAAGATATTTCACAGAAGATTTTTCCAGCTTTTCTAAGCCTCCTCCCTGCAATAAGCCCCCCTAGTGCTGACCTGAACCTGAGCGGATCTGATCCAGGAACAAACTTTGTGGTCTTGACTCCGGCCCTGGCTCCAGATCAGCACTCACCAACTGAAACCTCTTGAGCAAAGGCCAGGGAGATGAGGAGGAGAGGCAGGCCCACTGCCACACAGGTCACCATCTTGTCCACAGCCAGCTCCGTCCGGACGCTGCGGTATCGGGCCTGGCTCGGCTCCTTCAGCAGGAAATCGCTGAACACATACTCTGTAGCCACATGGGCAATGGCCATCTCACCAATCTGCTGTTACCTGCAGCACATAAATAACAATCTGCAGACACAAACATCGAGAAACACACCACTCTTCATGCTTCAGATATTCAGATTCATTCTCACGTTTCTCCAACTGTCTGAAGCATCTGTCACCTTTTTGCAGGGAAATTTCATTTGCAGAATGCAAAGAAAGGTGTCAACAGGTGTAACTTGCTTTACTACCTAATGCAGGTCTAACACAGTTCATCCTTAATGAACGAGGCCCTTCTTTGACAACAATGGTACGTCTTCCTGAAAATGATCACCTTAATCATCTTAGAGTAAAAGTGAAACATATTTATAAACACATCTTGATCTTGATGTTACCTTATTCGTTCAATGATGGGAAATAAAAAACAAACTTTTCATTATCTGTTTTGACTGTACCACTGTGGTTCACCAGTAGGCAAACGATGCTTCCTTATTTTCACTTGCTCTCATATATTATCATTCAGAGGTCACATTTATATTGTCCAATATATTGTTCTTCACAGCTTCTTACTTACACCCACTCTTCCTAAATATTAAAGCTGCAATGACCAGCGGGGCATGAATCTTACCTGTTGACATCTTAGCTCAAAACCTAAGCTGCTGGCTTTTGCAGAGAAATGCTGGTTTAAGTGAAAGTGAAAGGTGGTCGTCTGTCTTGTCCGATAGTCCCTGACTGTGAGGGATCACTTCCCCGCCAGTCCTGACCGGGCACGATGACTGACTGGTTAAAGTAGTGAAACATGTTGGTTCATGAAACCACGACGAAAACAACTCGTGACTGTCTTCTCTCAACATCACCGGACTCCTTTGTTTGTCTGAGGCTGGATTTCTGCAGCGTGTACTCGGATTTTTATTCGTTATTACTGTTATTTGACATATTTTTAGGCAAAAACTCCCCCTTGATTTGTAAGCTAGCTTAACTTTGAGTGCGTTGTTTAGGTAGCTATGTGCCATGTTGTCTTTGGGGAAGAAGCCATTTAAATAGACTTTGCCAAGATTTTACTTCACTTAAAAGCGATTGTTTTACTTAACTCAGCCCGGTCGTTTTCGTGGAGCCGAAGAAACTCCAGCTAATTAATTCACAGGGACATTAGCTAATTATGATTTATGATCTTTGGACTTACCTACCGGCCCGCTCCCGTTAAGCGTAAATTCCCAGCTAAGCTGCCATGGCTGCGGTTACACGGCATCGGCTGCTGCCCGGTTGGAGCGGAGTGTTTTCCAGAGAAGGAGCCGAAGGATGTGGCGGAGCAGACATTCAACAGATGGGACGACGAACACAACTTTCGAAATGAACCTTCTTCCTGTGAGGCGACAACAACGACTTCCGGCCTTCTTGAAAGCAGATGCTTTCACGTGCACATCACCAGCTCCGACTTCCCAGCTCTACGGATGCCTTCAGGGGCAGCTCGTCATTTTGGATTTCGGGAAGTCGAGTAAAGCCCTGCGCCTTTAACTAGAACCGTGTTCACCGGGCGACCGGCTACTTTGGATTTACAGTCGTTTCGCATTACGGAGCATTGACATTGAAATATGGAAATATCGCAAAAACCGGAAATCGCCGTTTTGGAAATGAACAAAGCAACAGCTGTTTAAAAACAGAGCTCCTAAGCACTTCATACTGCAAAAAAATGTCAGATTGCAAATCGATCTTGAAATAACTGCGACCCAAAAGCATTACTGTTACAAAATATGACAGAACCTATAACTGAAATACAGAAGAATGTGTTTGCAAACTAATGAGATTTTCAGTGTGACTGTGTTGCCTGTAATTTGGTTTGTGTTACAGATTTTTGGCTTGTGTTTCCCAGCATTAGTGTCTGAATTCCAGTATCATAGGAGTCATCACTTCAGGAGCATTTGTCCAAAAGTTGCAAAGGACAAGTTCAGAGAGAAAAACTGAGAAACACAAAGTGCAAATTAAAAAACATGAACTAATGAGAGATGACAATTGAGTTTATGATCATAGAGAACAGGTAAAAATGGCAAATAATCACATTGTGGAAACTGGTGCCAATGACATTTTTGCATTTTTGCTTTGAATAAAAATCACCTAAACAATTAATCAATTATCAGAGTTGTTGCCGATAAGTTTCCTGTCAATGATCTATTCAACTGATCAAAAATAGGAGGCACAACAACAAGGTTTCCCCTGGGGGGGGGGGGGGGCAGTCATGTTCAGTAACAGTCCAGATCTGAAGAGATGGATTCCCTACTGTGTACCTTGGTGGTGACTTATTATTATATAACAGAGCACACATCAGGGTTTAAAAAGGTTTTTATATCAAGGATAGAGTCTTTGTGTGGCAGGTATCAGCCGGTCACACTGGGTTGTGGGGGTTACTGCAGGTTTGTCCTAAGGCTGTGCCATATTTCCTGAAATCTTCAAGAAGATAAACTGTAAAAGATGGTGGTGAGCAGTTAACATAAAGTGGTCCAAAACCCCCAAACAGTGTCTGAATGACTGTTTCTACAGTCTATGGTCAACACTTTGTCAGCCCGTTGGAAACGTGTCAGGTACAGTCAGCATCTCATAGTGGTTGACCTGTGGGCAAGTTCTGAAAATGACGGGTTTTAACCATCGTTGGACAATGATCTAATTAAATCATCAAGTATAAATCTTTCTTTTTTATATTAATAATCTACAGAAATTCACCAACAGCCTATATCACCAAAAAGAAAACTCCATCAGAAATCGACCTACAGCTTGTGGTTCGTGTATTTGAAACATTAATTGCTGTGTAATTCTACCCTACTCACCAACCAACTCAACTCTAGTTTGAACCGGTGAATCTTAGGAAAAACAGCTTGAGAAAATTGAGTTTTCTTTTTGTGTATGTAGATATATCCAGCAGTCCTAAACGCAGCACCCTCCTGGGTAGCGTGACTATCTACGCAGGATGCAGCAGCAGCAGCAGCACTGAGGTGGAGGAAACTGACTGATACTTCACACATGCAAAAAACAAAAAACAACAACAAAAAAACAAGCTGTGCTTACGACTAAACTGTAAAAGCAAATTATGCTAAAGAGAATACTGTTATCAGCTTGGCTTCATTGATGGCTCGGAGTGGCGAGGAGTGATTTTATGAGGCTACTCGATTCGTTGTGGAAATATTTAAGGATTAAAAACCAAAACCATTTTAGAACTGTTGTTGATGTTGGTCTTTCGCGATGGATTCTGGGCATTTCTCGCTCTGCCCTCCCTGGTCCTCCCAACTTCTCGCAGCTCCGTCAAGCTCCCGTAGATTACTCACCATGGCCCCGGAAATGTAATCATTTAGTGGAAAAACAAAGGTAACAGGTAGGTAACTTAGGTAAAGAGTAGCTCAAATATAAAAATCACACCGGTTAAGGGGGTAACAAGTTTCAGTAGAGCCCTGATCTCAACATCATGGAGTCAGCGTGGGTCACATGAGGAGATGGGAGACACCGAGACTAAGTCCACAGAAGAACTGAGGCGGGTTCTCCGAGACGCTGGAACCACGGACCCGTCGATCACCTGAAAACCTCTTCAGGTGAACCAGGGAGAGCTGGTGCGGGTTTAAAGGCAACGGGGAGTCACAGCACATTTAGTTGTAGTGTTGTTGTTGTCGTCTACTGCATTTTATACGATGCTAACTGATAAATAACTGTCCGCGGTCTTGTTTATTAAGCCATCCCACGCAACTCTCAGCCCCTACGACGTTTGCACGGCGCCGTAGAGCCTCTTCTTATTTTGAAAATAGCACCCGGATGCTACGCGGCCTCTTGTTGTGGACCTTGACGCCGGTAGACGCTTCGCTCCCTCCATTCATTTCACTCGCACACAGTCGCATCCCAGCAGCGAACCCTCCCCTCCTGTTTCTCTCCGCCTGGAAAGATGGCTGCTCCGGCGGTGGTGAGGAGCTCCGGCCCGGCGCTCAGCCCGAGCTTCGCGGAGGTATGTTCGTTCCTGGAGCGGTACGGAGCGGCGCTGGATCTGCCCGAGATGACTTTCCCGCAGATGGAGAGGTATCTGCGGGACACGACGACAGGTGAGGGATCGGCGGTGGCGGTGGCGGTGGAGGTGGAGGTGGTGGGGCGAAGAAGTGGTGGAAAGCTGCGACACTTGAAACCGAAAGAGAAGGGGGCCACCGCCACCAGCACCACCATCATCCTCCCGGTGATGGTGGTGCTGGTGAGGATGACGAAAAAATGTTGTGTGTGGCCTGGGTGAGCAACATCGGTCCGGGAGTGTAGTCGCCGAGCATCTACGCTCTCTTCCCGGCTTTTGCACGTTTTCGGCCCGGCTAAGAGTCTCTCCCCTGAAACACAACCTCCGTTCGACCAAGTTTGTACGGAGACATTTGGGCAGAGGGAACGCGCAGCTGCTAAAACAGAGCTAGCCCCTCTCCGAACCCCGCTCACTTTGGACCGTGTTCTGTGTTTTTGCTAAAGTTGGGGCGAACGGACGCAGACGTAGGTGGAGAATTTGCCACGACACCCGCGGGGATATAGTTCGACTTAAGTGACAGGCAGTCGATGATGTTGTCAAGGCTGATATCGATCCTAACGCTAAACTTGGTGTCGGAGCCATGATGCAGCACTGCCGAGTGACCACACACAGCCAACCAGCTAGCTCCGGAGTGTTGTCAGGTGTAATTTTTCACCGGCCTTGCCTCACGGGCAGTCGGGCTGGAATGACACCGGCGTCGCCCGTGTTAATGCGTTGATCGTGTGTTAACAGTAACGACATGTTCCCCCCTCGACCCGTATTTCGCACGGAGCGAGCGATGTTAGCTAAAAACACTGGATGTTATTTTTTGGCCGTTAGTAGAGTGGCTGTCAAATCTGCGCAGGCGCAGTAGGAACTCCGATTGGCTAACTAGCTAGCATCAAGGTTTCCGTCAACTTTTAGTCAAAGTGCAACATAGAGACCTACAGTTAATTTACCTCCTTGTCGTTTATCAGAAATAAATGTCTCAGACTAGTAGCTGTCGGGTCGGTGGCTTTACAAACCGTGTCAGACAATGTTGCTTGTTAGCTAGGTAGTTTCCCCTCACCGTTAGTTCTGTTGCTTATAGCTTCGTAAATAGAATAAAGTTAGACTACACAACTAATATTCATAGTCTAGTTAACTATAATATCCCCCTGACATTTCAAAATCGGCCACGAATTAACTGACACCGCGCTGATAATATGAAAACGTAGAAAATTTCAGTTTTGTCGTTCCAGCAGAGAAAACTGGAATTTCCCCTAAATTCAAGGGCTCCGTAAAAGTCTCACATCAGACCACACAGTTTTGCTTTTTTTTCAAACGTCAGTGGGATTTTTCTGTTACTTTAGACAGAACAGTCATAACAGCATCGTTAGAAAATAATCAGAGGACAAAAAAGTCTGAGCAGAGCTACAGTCTGTTCTCATCAGGGATTGCTCCGCCGTGTAGTTCCTTGATGAATCGATTTATTATTTTGTCTTGAAAGTGTAAATCAGTGAAGAAGGTCCCTCACAGTTCACAAGGAAACATCTTAAGGATGCTTTTTTTGACCATCCAACCTTCAAAACCCAACTAAACGTACAATACAAAAAAAGAAAACAAATAAAACAATCCGTTTGTTTGACAAGGTGGACCCAGCAAATGTTTGGCATTTTGCTTAAAATATGACAAAACAATTAAATGGTTATCAGACTACTTGCAGATTCATTTTCTTTTGAGTATTTTAAGTTTGGCCAACCAGGGTTTTTCAAAGCATTCACATTAGACTCATTAGGGAAGGTTGAACTGCCAACCTCAGTGTAACGAGGAATTATAACCCTCATTCTGAAACAACACAATCATACAATGATAACTCATAACTGCTGTCTGATCAGTGTATCAAACAAAAACAAATATTGCCAGTAATCTGAGATGATTAACTGCAATTTATATTGCACAGTTCAGCACGAAGTGAGCAATATAACATACTAATGTGTTTGCACATTGCCAACTTTGTTAATAATTATAAGACTTTCATTTATGAAAATTAAAACTGTTGTTGCTTAATGCATTTTAAACTGCAGTGCTAGATTCACTCATAAGCTCACCAAAAATGACAGTGCTACATGTCATACAAATGGTTTCATCTTGATTAACATGTTTTACATTCAAAGTGGGAATCGTCCGTTTCATTTCCCTGTTTATTCATGCAGCAGTGGTGGGCTGTTGTCTAACGGCTGACGTAAGAAATGTGCAATAAAAATACAAACGAGTTCAGGAAAGCAGTTTGGAGAGTTTGAGAAGTTTTGGTTTCAGGCTGTTTATCTGTTCCTATGAACCCGTTTTTCATGGTAAATCAATAAATTCAGTATTATGTTGCATATGCAAAACCTGTTTAAGATGAAATCCCATTGTTGAGTCTTAACCGATCTCAGTTGTCCTGAGAATGTTTTTTACCA
The DNA here is from genome assembly GCA_016859345.1 of Istiophorus platypterus. Lineage (NCBI taxonomy): Eukaryota > Metazoa > Chordata > Actinopteri > Istiophoriformes > Istiophoridae > Istiophorus > Istiophorus platypterus. The sequence goes on from CM029116.1 coordinate 2,382,482, forward strand.
ATGAATATCCCCCAGTAGAGTAATCTAACACTGTAAAAGCCATGAAAATTAAAACATTGTCACATGTTTTATGATGCGATCACTCCAAAAAAGAAAGGATCCTTCCTCTATAGCATCCTAAAAAGAGAGAGGAGAGATCGGGGTTAGCCATAGGAAAAAAAGTAAAAAACATTCCTTTCACTGGCTGCAAATATAGACGCATGTGAAATTTTAAGATGAGCAATGTTATGTTTCCAGTAACCATCTGTGTCTCTTCTAGTCCCTAAACCCCTTGTGGAGCTCCACGTGAAGCTGCTCAGAAAACTGGGGAGGTCTGTGTCCACTGACCGCTGGGAAAAATACCTGGCTAAGGTGAGGGTTGTATGTATGTATGTGTGTGTGTGATGTGGAACTGAATATTTCTTGCCAACTTTAAAGCCTGACCTCTTTTGTATTCAACAGACAGAGAAAAAGTGAAACAGGAGGAGAGATTTGAGATGAGATTGAAGCAGATGTATCAGACTGAGAATTATTTAAAACAGGTTTTTACATGGTGACTGTATATAAACACTGTTTCCTGTAGGTTTGCCAGGAGTTGAACAGTACCTGGGCCTGGGAGCTGGAACAGAAGGGCTACCAGGAGATGTCCTTGGAGTGCAAGTCAAGCATCCTCAAAGTATGACATAGCCTGTTTTTATCTCATGTAACTAATTTGTTCAAAAGGCTGAAACATCTAGACCCAGTGCAACAACGGCAGTAACCTTCTCTTTGTTATAACCCCACATTCCCTTTTCCTCCTCTTTTCTCACATTTTCACCCTTTACCTTTCAGTATCTCTGCGAGTGTCAGTTCGATGACAACCTGAAGTTCAAGCTGGTGATCAATGAGGAGGACCCGGAGAAGATGCGGCTGCAGCCCATAGGTCGGGACCGACAGGGTCTGATGTACTGGCTCCAGCTGGACCAGGAGCAGAACATTCGTCTGTACACGGAGGAGCAGGACGATCTGGACGGATCCACCTGGAAGTGCATTGTCAGGTAGCACTGTTGTCTCAGTGTAGTCGATATACCTGCCGTAGAGTGTCAACATATGGCACCAGTGTCTCAGGCTGCAATAACATCTGTTGTTACCGGTCCACCTCTTACTGCTCCAAGTCTATTCAAATTCTGCTTTTCATATTATTTTGTATCTTGTTTGAGCCACTCCTCTAATCTGTCTCCCCAGGTCTCGTAATGACCTGGCTGAGGCTCTGGACCTTTTGAAGGCTCAGATTGATCCAAACCAGAATCAAGATCAGGACCAGAACCAGACCCAGGCTGGTTCCAGGAGCGCCAGCCCTACAGAGAAAGTCGCAGGTATGGTAGGCAAATGAATAGATATCCGTTGAAATTAAGGGTTTACTTTATGGATAGAAAAATCATCAGTGGAATAAGGGCCATATTTTGTAACATATAGAAAATATCGGATGTTTAGTTTTTATTATCATCTCTCCTTGATGTTGTTTGAAACACAGTTGAGGTTTTTATAAGTACAGAAGATACAACTAAGACCCAAGGTGTCTCCAAGTTAACAGTAATGAAATAGTAACTTCCAAAAAGGACAAAAACTGACACTGAACAAAATTTGAAAACAGCTAAGGCAGTGCAATCTGATCTGATCTGATCTGATCGACCAATCACACAGGTATGCTCAGAATAACACGTTGGAGAGCTGCAGCCCAGAAGAAAAAGGCTGATCTTACAAATAGAGGAACACTCATTTAAGGCCAGAGAGAAACCGTATTCAACATAATCTATAAATCTGAATTGAAAAGTCCATTATCACATTTAATTTTCTCTACTTTCTCTGTAGCCAGCCCCTAAAGTAGTAATAATAATGAATGAAAAACTTTGAAATGCCCAAGAGGTTGGAAGTTTGTTTGAGAAGGAGGAGTTTCATTTGTGGAGTTAACTTCTTCTCCAAAAACATTTTAACAATAACACTGTTTCTTTTTTGTTTGTCTGTGTGTTTTGTTATGACGATTTAGGGGATACGGTCACAGGAAACACCAACCTCGAACCCTCCAAGACCCCAGAGGAACATGTTGAGAGTAAGATTGACCTCGTAAAGGAAGAGAAACCCCAAAGACAAGGTACCTAGATTAAAGGAACTGCTAATTATCCCTTGAAATAAAAGTAAGAAACCCTTTTAAAAATTGTAAATCAACATTAGAAGTCTATCAAGTTAAACATCTGACAGGAAGTGATGGGAGAGTGAACTACAGCTGTTGTACTTACCTGGTCAGCGTCTCACACCCCTAGGACACTGTGCAATTTAGTTTCTATCATTGCATATGAGGGATGGGCAGAGTGACCAAATTATTTCCACTATTTTACCTGCAAGATACAAAAAAAAAAAAATTACTTATAATTGTTTTTTATACCAATGGTATGTTTTTGCCATTTCTAGGAGTATAATTGTTTTGCCATTCTTTGTTTTTTCAGTGATAAAGCAGGAGCAGACACAGATTATCAAGCAGGAGAACACGGAGGAAGTAAAAGAAGACAAGACTGACCACAAACCCCCTGTTTTCGATAATCGCGTGAGCACCATCACCACAATCGTCAAGTCAGAATACAGAGACACTGACACCCCCAAAAATGCTGTGTCGGTCGTCATGGCACCAGGTGTGGCTGTGACAAAACAGGAAATGAGCAAGGAAGAGGAAGCGGGGCGGGCGGTCGTCAGGAGCAACCAGCAGGCCAAGATACCACTGAAGAAGAGGGAGCTTAAGCTCGCAGAGAGCTACCAGAGCAACCACATTAACAACAACAACAGCAGCAGCAGTATTATCGTTTGTAACCCTTCAGTGATTCAGAGCAAGGACAGTCATGGAAGAGAAGGGAAGTTACTCAACTCATTAGCGCCCCCAGGCGGTCCAGTTGTCTCGCAGCAACAGCAACAGCAGCAGCAGCAGCAGCAGCAGCAGCAGCAGCAGCAGCAGCAGCAGCAGCAGCAGCAGCAGCAGCTAGTGGTCACTGCATCGAGACAAGAACTGTCCAACGGGAGAGCTTCTCTCCTCCTGCCTCACAAAGAGGGACAAAATGGAGTCATAGGGGTCATAGGTCAAGTTGGTGTTGTAGGTCATATAGGTGTCATCCGCAGCCCATCTGAGCGCCACAGGGCCCCTGGTGCTGAGCAGCAAGAACAAAACGGGCCAAGCTTAGACCACTGGGGCTCTAGACCTGTGGAGGAAGAGAGGGAGGTGAGCCGTCAATCGGTGCTGGTAAGGAAGGGATCTGTTGAAGGGGAGACGGTGGTGGCAGGAGCCACTGCTCTTATTTCTCCTCATGCAGCGAAGGAGGCTCAACCAGCCAGAATTCTGCCGATTTCACCCTCAAAATCTGATCAACTCCACGTAGCCACAGAGAGAAAATTGGATTCTGTCGGTATCTCTTTGCTGTCCCATTCCACAGAGGACCCTGAGAGACAGACGGCAGAAGACCAGGGTAAGAACACGACAGAGGAATGGTTAGACCAAGGGACAAAAACCGGGCACAGCAGTCGTCAACTGAAGGATGTTGATGATGAGAGGGAGGAGAGGAGAAGAGAAGTGCCTGGGCGCCCTGTGGCAGAAGAAGGAAGTAAAGACGACCATGAAAAGCATAAAAGCACTTTAGGGAAGGTGGACACAGAGTCTGGGGGCACCATTCCTCCCGTAAAAGTAGACCAGAAAGATGACAAGGACCGCCAGGGAGATGGGGTCAATGGGGGGCTGGCAGCACAGGTTAGAGTGAAATACACTGGGCTTGGATCAGAGGAGAGGCAAGGTCCACTGGAGGAAGCCTCCTCTGAGCTCCAGAAAGAAGGAATCAGACTGAAGATAAAGATTCCTCCCCACAGGAGAAGCAAGTTACGGGGAAAAGGGGGAAGGGAGGAAGAGAAAGAGAGGGAGCAGGAGGTGCAGGAGGAAGGGAGGCCCCTGAGGAGATCTGCGAGGATTTGCAGGTGTGTGTGATACGATTAATGAAAATGGGATTAGAGAATAAACTTTATATTAGTCATTTTCCAATGTAATCTCAGTTACAGCCAGTTTAATTCTGACGACAAATTCAGTCCCATTTATATCTTTTTTCTTGAAGATCATCTGCTTTGCCAACCTGCAGGCCGAGCTCAAAGGCAGCTGAGAGCCAGAGGAAGAAACCACAGAGGAAACAGGCCCTGCCTACCAGAGCGAGGGAAGAAGAGGAGGAGGAGGAGGACGAAGACGAGGAAGAAGATGAAGAGGAGCAGGGTTCAACTTCAAAGAAAGACAGGAAAGCAGAACCTGTTGGGCAACTAAGGAAGCGAAGGGTAATCAGTTTCTAAATGTGTGTTGTGAGAATTAATGTGTAAACCACATGTTTTTATGGGTTTTTTGTCTGTTTGACCATATCTCCGTTTCATTTTCAGGGTAAACGGAGGCATCGGCGCCCGCGCTGGTCCAACATTCGCTCGAAGAGGCGTAAACTGAACGAGGGAGGGGAGCTGGAGGATAGAGTAAGGAAACGAGAGGAGGAGAGTGGAGGAGGGAGCGACTCGGAGGAGTCCTGTAAATCGGAGGAGATTCCCAGCGAGGATGCCTGCACTCACTGTGGCCTGCCCAATCACCCTGAACTTGTAAGAGAGGAGTGTGTGTGGTCGGTCAAGAGACTGGTTCACTATCTTATTATACACATACAAAAGGGTATTGATCCAAATTTATACTGAAGACACAAGTAAACAAAGAATATCAAAGCCATTTAAACGCTCGGTTGTTTAAGTGAGTTTAATACATTGAAATTATGATTCATCATGAGCTGTCATTTTGATTGCCTCTGAATTTTTTCACCGTGTCTGTGTGTGTGTTTGTGTGTTTGTTTGTGTGTGTGTGTGTGTGTGTGTGTGTGTGTGTGTGTGTGTGTGTGTGTGTGTGTGTGTGTGTGTGTGTGTGTGTGTTTTCAGATTCTGCTGTGTGACTCTTGTGACAGTGGCTACCACACTGCCTGTCTGCGGCCGCCGCTCATGTTGATTCCAGATGGGGAGTGGTTTTGTCCACCTTGCCAACACGTAAGCTGTTTGTGCGTGCGTGCATGCGTGCGTGTATGTGACACTGAGAAGGACAGTTAATCTCCTACTGAACTGTAAAGCTATTTATGTTTTGTCAGTAAAACTATGATGTCTAATAGTCAGTAATGTCTCAGTTGATGGTTTAGATAAAAGTTCATCGTGAGTTTTGCCTTCATAACCTGGCTATCGAGTTTCGGTATTGATACAAAATTTTATTCCACTACTCAATAAGCAAAAATCTGAGTCTTCAAATGGTCAAAATTTGTTATAAATCAGGAAACACAGCCTAAATAAACAAGAAATTTTTTAAAGGGATGTATTTGAACATTTGAAAGTGACATAATTGTTGTTTGGTTTTCCCCTGTTCAGAAGTTGTTATGTGAGAAACTGGAGGAGCAGCTGCAGAACCTGGACAGTGCTCTTAAGAAAAAAGAGAGAGCAGAGAGGAGGTAAACACGCGCACACACACGCACACATGCACATTAACACTCATCAACTTTCTGAAAGAACATTTTAAACTGTGTAGATTTTGACCCTTCTTTCTCTCTGTCTGTGTCTAGGAGGGAACGACTGGTCTACGTTGGAATCAGTGTGGAGAACATCATTCCTGTGAGTAAATCACAAAGAGTGTGATCAAACTTTACAGGATCTATTTGGTGTAAAGAAAGTTGTAGTTTATATTTTATTGTGCCACGTTCAGAAGAATTATTTTTCCTGTTTTAGGAGGGAGATGAGGAGGAAGAGGAGAAGTCGGTGAAGAAGAAAGATTCCAAAAAGAGTAAAAATCTGGGGAGGAGATCAACCAGAAACAGGAAAAACATCAGCTACAGGTGGGTGCGGCCAAGGGGGGGGCGTAAAGGGTAGTGAGGGCATTCCAGGGAGCGGGGTCCAGGGAGCGGGATCCAGGGAGCGGGGTCCAGGGAGCGGGGTCCAGGGAGCGGGGTCCAGGGCGCGGGGTCCAGGGAGCGGGTCCAGGGAGCGGGTCCAGGGAGCAGAGATGAGGCCGAAGCAGCTTTGGATACAGTGTTTAGTTCTCTGACTCATATTCAATGTCCGAGACGGAGACAGCGATCTCTGTCCTGCATTCATATATTACACATCCTGGATTCATCCTCAGCTCAGAATAAAATCTATATACTGTCTGTCTTCATAACTCATTTAAATAGATTTTAACTTGGAAGAGCTTTGAATAGTCTGCAAGTAGTCTTCACTTGTTTTAACAGCATTTCAACTACAAGTTGAAATACAGTTATTAAATACATTTTTAAATGTAAATCCTTTTTTAGCTACAAATCAAAAAAAAAATGAGGCTGTTCCTGGGTCAGACTTAAAGGTTACAATCATAGATCTTCAATATAAACTTATGTCCCCATTAGGTTAGAGCTCAATAAATATATTTCATAAAACAAACAGTAAGATTTCAGCACCTTATTGTCCACTGAGGAACTTAAACTCTGCTAAATGTGTTCTAGTGGACAAATGAATAAAATCTCATAGTGTAAATTGGAGTCAATAATAACTTATTCACTCCTTTCGCCTGCTCAGGCCCTGCCGTTGCTGCTACTGTATTTTTTAAAGATCTCTCTGGAAAGCTCTTGTCAACAAACAGAGGTTATGTAGCTTTCAGTGGTTCCCACACAAACACAAGGTGTGTATTTTTGAGATCCAACAAAAATGTAGAATATATTTTCTCCCCCACGGAACATTTGCCAAGCTGATTTGGTAAACATAATTTGGAACCTCAACTGTTTTCATTCATGCTTTTATTTATGTTTACAGAGTTCTTCACTCGTGTTTTCTTGTTTGCTTTTCTTGCTGCACTGCTGCCACCAGCAGTCGATAAGTGGAAAAGCAGGAATGAACACACCGGCCTATATTTAAGTTCTGTTACTGACTATTTGACCCCTTACAGTGCCAAAATCGTTCTCAAAATGCTTCAGTTCTTCTGCATTACATCTATAATTCTTCAATGGCACAAGAGAGTGTGATGACTTGGCTTGATCATAAACAGGAAGTGGTTAAAGTGAGGAGATGGTTCATTGTATTCGATTGCAGACTGAGGCAGTCAGCATTTGCTTTGTGTGTGTTGCAGGTTTGATGACTTTGACGACGCCATTGACGAAGCTATAGAGGAGGACATTAGAGACCTCTGTGGCGGTGAGTGGATGATGTGATGCTGGAATAAATGAGGCAGATTCTGTTTATAGTTGTTTCTTTTTGTTATTTCAGTCATTTCTGTGGATATTCAGAGCAGGTTTGCAGTTCAGTGTGTTAGGGTTGACGAATAAATACCTCAACGTCTGGAAGACTTGAATCTTTGATCCTCATTTTCTAACATTTACATGTTAACATGAGCAAGATCATAAATAAACCTCCCTTCATTTGAAGACCTGAACAACAGTTCTTGGCAGGAAAGAGCTTGCACAGCTGTTTTTATTCAGTCATTCCAGTAAACCAGCAAATACACTTTACCAGGGCCATGAAACAGGCACGGTAAGAGCAAAATAACACTATCGTTAAAATGAATTAAATCCTAATGTACTTAATCTAAGAAGTCAAATGAGTTAAGTCCATATCAGATCTTCACATCATTTATTGTCAGCAAAGCCAATTAGAGAGGTAACACAGGCAGTTTACAGGATAATCTTGAACCAGTCCCCCTCTCATGTGGTTTCTGCCACGAGGAAGTAACTTTTCAACTGTTTTGACTTGGATGATTCTGATGTAGGAACCGGACAAGGTAAAGAGATCACTGCCATCTTGTCAGAGGATGGGAAGGAGAGCCAGCGGCCAATCAGAAGCCAAGCTCAGTCAGCCAGGAACAGGAAGAAGCGGAGACTGAATGACCTGGAGAGTGACAGCACGGCAGCAGAGAGTGAAGATGAGTTTATGCTCAGCAACAGGTGGCACAAACAAACAAACACACACAGACTTTTTATTCTTTGAATCCAGTCTTCTCAAAGACTGACTTGTACTACTCTTCTACCTCTTCCAGCTCAGAGGATGAAGATTTTGGCGCGTCAGGAGCAGATGATGACGAGGAGGACGATGAAGATGCTGGCAGCGAGGTGGGCAGCTGGGACAGTGGGACCCGCCCTCGACGTGCATTGAGAGGCGTGCGTAAACACCGACCCGGCAAGGCCCAGCGCAGGGGCAGGAAACGGCTGGGGCGGCGGCAGAGGCGCTCTTTCGAGGAAGAGGAGGAAGAAAGCGATGAAGAAATGGGTGCGTGTGCAGCGAGGGGAATTTTTTTGGATTACAGTTGAAGAATTGAGGGACCCACTGTTGTTATAGCCAATGAAAAGAATGTTATTCATCTATTTTGATAAGCAAATAATCAGTTTAAGTATTTTTTTTAAGGAAAAATCCTGAAAAAGTGCCAAATAGTTTCTTGTTTCAGCTTCTCAAATGAGAGGATTTGTTGTTTTTCTTGGATACATATTGCATTAAATGATTAAACTGAATCTTTGGATTTTTTAGTTTATGGTTGAACGAAATGAGACATCTGAGGACATCACGTCACGGGGCAGGAAAACTTAATATATTCCAAATATGATTAATTGATCAACTATATGTTTTATTTTAAAAAGTCCAACAGAGTTTCAGAGTCATCAACATCCTATCATATTGTTTTGTCCTACTAAGTTATCAGAATTGTTATCATTAGATTTTTGTCGTCTTTGTCTCTCTCCACATCCTCTTCAGACTCGGATCAGTTCAGCGACATGACTGACAGTGATGCTGACAAAAAGAGGCGGGGTCTGAGGCGGGGCCAGCGCCAGCAGGTCAACTACTGCGAGACGTCAGAGTCGTCAGACAACTCCGTGGCCTCTGCCAGTAGGAAAAAGGTTAAACCCCGTGGCAGACCACGCAAGGAGCATCTCTCCAGCGACTACAGCGATGGTCAGTCACCACAGGTGTCCGCAGAGAAACGTCCATCTTAGAGAGCTTCAAATAGGAACCACAAGTTGTTGTCCTTAACTTATTATTGTTATTGTTGTTATTCAACCAAGTTGCCTTTCTCGTCATTTTCCATGATTTTTTAAACTAATAATTCCAGTAAATTTTACAACGTTCTCTCAAAGGACTTAATTTGGATTTATAATGTTCACAGTATACGACACCCAAATTTTGAAAATGAAATGTTTCCGACCTGCAACTGATTCTAGTTGTACTAGAAGTGTTAATTGTGTGAAGGATGATTCGATAATATTTCTACTCTTAAGAGCTCTGAATAAGCAGTGAATAAATTGGTAAATACCTGAGATGGTATCTGTGATGGTTACTGATGTGTTGTACTGATGGGTTTATCAAGGTAACCTCAGCAGTTTTACTGAGGAGAGGGAAGAGCTCATGTCATCCAAAATTCCTTCCAACACTAAATCCTTCCTCTTTGTTTTTCTCCTAGTGTTGCCTTCTTCCAGAGACTCGGAGGAGGAGGATGATTATGAGGATGAAGAGGAAGACGACCAGAGAAGGAGAGTGAACAGGAGGAGACGAGAGGAGGAAGACTTCCGGAGAAACAGGATGAGAGGAAAGCAGAGGAGATATGAAGATGATGAGGACGAGGAGGATGACCGAGAGAGAGGGAGACCGCTGAAAAGGAAACTCATAGAGAAGGAGGAGGACAAAGACAAGAGGAGGAGATTAAAGAGGAGAGACAGAGAAGTGGAGGACCCAGAGAAGATGGGCAGGGGAAAGAGGAGAGAGATACTGTCACAGCAGCGGCGCAAACGGCTCGCTCAGATGCTGAAGAAACGGCGGCCTTCAACGGATGATGAGGATGAGGACGAGGATGAGGAGGAGTCGGATGAAACCGAGTCGTCGTCAGAGGAGGATCGTCCAGTCCGCAAAAGACTCAATCGCATTGACTCTGATGATGATGACGACGACGACGACGACGACGACGACGACGACGACGAGGAAGAGGAAGAGGAAGAGGAGGGAAGACAGAAGATGATGACCAAAAAGCTGCCAGCGGTAGAGAGGAGGGCCGAGAGTGACGCTCAGGAAAAGGGAAGGGGCCGTAGCCTGTCTCCGTCAAATAGACACCGGACCTCCAGAGGCCCGGCGAAGCCTGGGGCTGGAAGTCCGGCCGGGCCCAGGGACAGTGCAGGTTCAGACATGCAGGGCAGGCACAATGGCCCCTTCCATCCGGAGGATGAGGATGAGGGAGAGGAGGAGGAGGAGGAGGAGGGCCACACAGACTCACTAAACTCTGTTCAGAACAGTCCACAGTCATGATGGCTGTGATTGTGTTAATAACGCTTACTTCTTTCTTTCAGTTTTTTCTTTTAACTGTAAGGCCTTTCACCCACAAACTACCTTTGAAACTGGATACCCCCCGCCCCCATACTTGCCTGTCTTGCTCTTCCTCCTCGCTGTTGTATCGTGGTAGAGTGCTCTCCACCATCACACACTGTATAGTCACGACAGAAACTCACGAGAACCCATTTGCACTCATCGTCACGTCTCCGCGGAACGTCACGACCAGCGAGCCGGACCGAGAGCATCCTCGCAGCACCACATGTTTTGATGGATGCCACTCGCACGCAGCCGGAGGACATCGTGAACATTCCCCTGAACTCTCGGGTCACGGACGTCTTTCTGGTGGGTCTGCGTGAAAGGATGATGGCAGTTTCATCCAATTTGGGCCCGATGGAATTGGACACAGGAGTCTGTTTGTAGTGTACCTCATCCTAAAGCACTTCATCATTCTCATAGCACTTAATAACCCGCCACTGAGGAGACCGCCAGTGTCAAACCGAACACTTTGGACCAGGTGACCTGAACGTAATCCATAAAACAAACATGTCGCGTAGTTTCTCACTTCCCTCCAGTGGGTCCAGCTCATGCAGATAGCTTGGGTTTTATTTGTCCCGGTTCTGACCCAGACATTGTTGTGGAGGATTTCTGCCTCTGGTACAATGGAAGTGGGATTGTTTTTTGTGACGATTAGAAACACAGTTACTCGGTTTTTATTGTTGTGGTGCTGTCCTGAAAACTAACCAGTAGCCTAAGGGTTAATGTGTATATGGCATATTTGCAGTGTCCACAGTCTGAGACACTGGCTGTTTAAAAAAAAAAAAAAAAAATCTCAAAAAGATGTTAGGAGTAATCTGTTTAGTTTTTAAAAACCATTTTTCCAGCGCGGCTGGCACCACAAACTAAGGATTCACCTCCACTGTGTCACCGTTGTGACATAAATCTCAGTCAGATAATTCAGAACCTGCAAAAATAAAATCCAGACTATCTGCGTGCTTTGATACTGACAGATCCGGGAAAGAAGATGTGATTGGTTGAATCGACCCTTGAACCCTGGATAAGATCCTGACCCAAACAACCAAAGGTTCACCTGAGTCTAATGAAGGCCAGACGCCGACTGCTGAAACTGGTCGGGTCCTGATCTGGGGGCAGGATCCACTGCTCCTCCTCCTCACACCAGACGTTCAGATTCACCAGAGCACAACAGTGATGGTGCCTTCGGGTGCTCCTCGTCAAACTTGTGAAGACAGCAGTTTTCACTTTATTTTTATTTTAAGGGTGAACAACAAGCAAACAACATTTATGTAAAAGTTTTAGAGCTGAAAATATTCATGGAATAATTGATTAGTCAGTCGCCTGAAAAATAATCCACAACAATTTTGCTAATCCTTTAATTGTTAGATCAGTTTTTAAGCAGCATTTTCTACTTTCCTTTGTCTAATGTAATTGTAAACTTCACTAATAATCATTAGTTGCAGCCGTGGTAAATATATTTGTATGACCTGAATGCAAATAAGTGGTGAATAGGCAAGTTGACGGGGAATCGCCTGAACGCACATTCCAAGAAATGTCCCACCACGCAGTTCACGATGGGACACTGTGGCACTAATTTGGTCATTTTAACTCAAGTTTCCCACTTACCTAAAATGGACATGAAGAAAATTCAAACAAATCAACAGCAAACTCTGCAGAACATTTCAATCTCAGCAGCCGCAGAATGACACTCATCCACTTGACATCTAGAGCTTAACCATGCACACACCGGATCACCCTGGATCCAGGACTTCCTTTCTGCTGCCCTGGTGTTCGGTTTCCTACTGGCCGCTCATTTGTCCCTTGTGCTCACAAACCCTGGGTTACGGCGGGAACACATTTGCTGTACATACTTTGCCTGTGCGCTGTTCCTTGTAAGATAATAGATGTTCTGTTCTTAGTCCTCTTGTAAAATATAGTGTTATATTTTCTATATGAAGGAGAGGAGTTGAGATGCTGCTGGGGTTGGGGTTTGGGGCGAGGTGATGTGTGGATCGATGGGGTCTCAGCCACGATGCTTGTCCACGTTTCGCTCGTTTGAGATCCTGCGGCCTTTGATTTATGCGAAGCAAAGACCAGCGTGGAGCCCATTCGCCAGTAGAACTTCACCGAATTGTCACAGAGACGCGAGTACTGCTCACTTTCAGCCCTGCGTTGTACATGTTCAGAGGTTTTTAACATTTCGTATCCCTGACGGGGACCCTGGAGTTTTTAAGAAGGAACAAAGCTTTATTTTTTTGATTGAGGCTCAGGGGAGGACACTGAACGCTGGTCACCAATCAAATGACTTTTAACTTTGTTTTACCTACCAGCCGTCGCAGCTCCCGAATTGGCATCACTGGAAGGATTCACACGCATCCGCAACCGTTTTACCCGGTAGAAGAGCTGAGGCGGCGGCTGAATTTTCAGCGCGTGGACAGAAGCTGGTCTCTTGGAGGAATTTCTTTAACTTCATACAGTCAGATCACTGTTCAGGTTTTAAACAAGTTTTATCCTGCTGTTCAAATAAACCGAGCTGGTAGTGGGAAGAGGCTGGTCTGGTTTCACCCTGGATACCTGGATACCCCATCATCTTGAATCCCGTCCGGACTCCAGGCCTATGTTTATCAAACTTCCATAAATTACACTTAAATAAAATACCCTAAAGAGAAAATTTAGGAACAAAAAAAGTTGTGCTAAAGTGCATTGATCGAGGAACATCCTCTTACTTAATGGCAAATTAGGTTTAACAGAAGATTCTTAGTGATCACATCAGTTTCCCTTCGATTCTCAGAGCAGCAGGAGACAGATTCAACCTAAAAAAAAAAATTTAAAAAAAATCCTCACATTTTACTCAGTCACTTCTTCTGCTCAAAATATAATAATTGTGCGAAATCTTAGTATCTCCTCCAGCAGAGTGAGATATTTATAATACGTAGTGTAAATACATAGATAGGGATGACATCGGTGAAAATGAAAGAAAATCTTATACATTGGAGATAATTACGTACCACACTGACAAGTTGCGGCAAGAAAATGCATAGAAACTCACTGGGGAAATAATCAGTACAAGATGAATCTTGGTTATTGAAAGAAAATAAAAAGTGTTGTAACATCCTGTCCCATGTTCATATCAAATGTAAAATCAGGCTAAAAAAACCAAACTTGGCTCCTGCTGACATATTGTTTGTTACTCATGATGATTCATCCAGTCACTAAAAACACACCACAGATGGCGAAAGCTCAATTTTGTTGTTGCCAACGATCTCATTACATTTCTCCTGAAATTAACAACAGCTCTTGTCATGAGAAATTTTACTCAGTAACTTTTATCTTCAAGGGATTGAACAGGATTAAAAGTGAAGGATTTTTACTTTTCTGTTTAACTTGTAGCAGTTTGATGAACCCGGGCCCCGTTCTAATCGATCCCTCGGAGTCTAGCTTTCTTTTGCTTTCACCTGTGACGTGTGGAGAGACTCTGAAGCGCCTCCTCAGTTGCTTTTCAGCCCGGCCTGTTTCCACTGAGTCTCACATAACACAAGAGTACATGTTACTAAGCCCTGGTTCCAAACAGAGAACAAAAACCCTCACCCAAGCTCCAAGAAAACTCTTTTATGTATGATGCAGGTTCCCTCTGTTGGTCTTATCAAAGGGGGATCAGAAGTTCTTACAGCATCAAAGATTCAAACAGTCCAAAGATTGTTTCCTTTTTTACCTTAAAAATGTCACAAATCCAACGACTCTACTGACGCTTTTATATAGTAAAAACTTTGAAAAAATTTTGGTGTTTTTCCCTTTTTAACAAGTGTTTTCTGTGCAGAGATTCTACTCGTGTCAGAGAGAAAACTGCCTTCTAGGGTTGAACTGATCAAGTCAAACTGTATTTTTATAACCAGATTCAATCTGTGGTCTGAAATGAAAAAACAAAAAACAAACTCTTCTGTCACTTTTCCAGAGAAAATGAGGTCAAGAAATAGTCTTTATGGAGAGAAAGCAAACTGAAGATGCACATAAAGAGAAACTGCCGAAGAGGAGACTGAAGATTTCTCCAGTTATTGACTTCTTTTTTTTTTTTTATTCAATTTTAAAACTGACGTGTGAATTATTGTTGCCTGTTTGTACCGAGCTTCTCGTGATGAGTCAACAACTGGTAGTTTCTGTAGCTGTGAGGGTTTAACCAGTGACTTTATGTATTAGATCATGGTCTGAAACTTAATTTATGACGAAGGTCCTCTGACAGTATCCTTTATAATCATTATGAAGAACATTCTGTAATGATTAAAAAGCAAAAATCAAGTCTCTGCAAGTCAAATGTTGGATTATGTTGGTGGTTTCCATCAGAAATGATCAGAACCAGATGAAAACTCACTGCTTTGGTTTGGTTTGAGGTTACGAACACAAGGTTTGTGCCTGAGAATCGCCCATTTTGCCAAAAGCAGCCAAATTAGACTGAAACTGCGAAGCGGATGTTTTGGATTCCCAGTAAATTCTGGCCCTTTTCTCTCACAGCCACTGACTCAACTGATCCCAGAAGGCCAGAGTTAACCGCTGGCTGAATTAACACACGTTCTCTCCGGTACTTTCCTCTGAATGTTCAGGTGTTGTGGGAAACCGGTTAGTTAATATGAAACGCTCTTTGGACTCGGGCTCATTAGCTGTTTTCACTTCGGCTCATGTTCTCCTCACGATCCCACTGCAAATATAACACGTGAATCCCCTCGGTGCTGAACCGGAGCCGCACCATCTTAATCATCACACCAGTTATTTCACGTCCTTTATGAGCTCAAATGATGCTTATGAAAAATCAGTTCAGCCCCCACAAAAGCCTTTCACTTACAATTAGACCCAAACAAAACCAGTGTTGTCATAATGTTCAGTTTTTTTTACCCGAGGTTCGGTTTGGTTTTCTTTTTTCTTTCTAATCATGGTGGAAATTATGTGCATCTACGTTTTCCCACTGTGGCAGTTCCTTTTGGTTTTAAACTGTTCAGTAAAATGAATCCTGATTCATTCAGAACAGGCACTGCTGGATGTGACCGCAGCTCTTTCCATGTCTCTGTTGTACTGTTCCTGTAGTATCGCTGTAACATAAATGTTTTCTAAGTTATTAAAACCAACGTCCCAGGCATCTCCTCCAACACACACCGTGTCTGTGCCTTGTTTTTATTCCTGAACTGATTCGTCGATGGAAATTTTGATTCCAGTCCTAAGAATGACGGTGACCAGAGAAGTGGATCATCCTGCTCTAGGGGTTTCTGGGTTTACTTTTTTTTTCCTGCTATGAAAACATTGCAAGTGAAATATTCATATAACCGTCAGGAACCACAGAAGACCACAACTTCTGATCTCTGTGAAGAAAAGAAACTTTCTCACATCCACATTTCATGTCGACAATGACCAAGTTAAGTTTTGATACACAAGGCAAAAGATGTATATTTGTAAAGTCCATCATTAGTGGATGATTTCACAGTTCACCAACAGAGGAGCAAGAAGATAGCCCAAATTACTTTTATGTTATTTCTATGATATTGTACAGCTCTTCTTAAAATAGTGAAATGGAGCCATGATAATGACGCCAGAGAGACATGCGATTTGATTTAATCTTAGTTTTCACGTGAAAATGTGTATAAATTAAATGTATTTCTCTCTAAATAATTAATCATATCTCTATATATTATTGTTGTTTTTATTCAGTTGTTTTTTTCTTTATATGTATTAAGTAGTTTCCCAATTTCAGGTGTTACCATTCAATTTAAAATTGTCATTTCTACTCTTTTTTGTATTTTAAAGTTTCACTAAAAACAGACTTTGAAAGTTCCCTGATGCTTTGAGTTTTGCTTTGTTGTTTTACACCTGTGTATTTATATAAAAAAAATGTTTGAAGGGCTACAATAATTTTTCCTCTAAAAGAATCTATTGATATTTTTTTTTTGTTGATTAATTGATCGATTATTTAGTTTGTAAAATTCTGAAAGTTGTGAGAACTGCCTGTCACAGTTACAAAGCAAAGTAAAACCTTTGGTGCTTTTTTTTGTTTGGCCAAACAACAGCAGTCCAAGATTTATTAAAAATGTATTCAAATCATTCAGATTATTCAAAATGAAAGTAACTAAAGCTGTAAAATAGAAATAGTAAAGAAAAAGCTCAAAATTTCGCTCTGAAGAGCAGAAAGTCTGGTTTATTACAGCAATATTATATTCAGAGCGTGGGTGTGCTGCTCTCTAGCGGCCATGGCGAGTAACTACAGCTGGACTTTACTGACATCAAGTTAGACATATTTACTTCTCACCAGTACTTCTGTTTGACCCCTTCAAAATAAAAGGTTTATGATACTCTCGGGGTCGTAGTTACACATCGTGACCACCTGAGGGCAGTGTAAACACTTGATTGTAAGTGGTCAAAATCAATTTAAAAACAATGTAATAAAGGCCAATTAAATCTATGTTTTTATTTAATTCATTCATAAAAGTGTCTATGTTCTTGTTTTTGTTTTTCTGTATATTAGAGCGAGTTTTTTAATATATAAAGTCTTAAAGGAAAAAGCCAAAATTCAGTTCACTTCAATAGAAAGTACAAACAACAATAATAGCAAAGCGTGACACAAAGCACAAGTGGTGTCTGTTTTATGTCAGATTTCCAATTGTGTTTCTCTGGTCTTTGTGGGTAAACGAAATGTATATGGTAACGACCAATTAATTCAAATGAATAACTTCAATTAACCGCTTTTCACAATATATTATATTCCCATTTATTTATTCATCTCTGTTCTCTGTATCTTTCCATTATATTTTTCCATTTATATAACCTTGGAGTTTGCCTTCAATTTATATCATTGAAAACTTATATCATGATAAAAAAAAAGAAATTATACAATCATTCTGATTAATAAAGATCAACACGAAAGCCAAAATAAGACATAACGCGGCCTTTATCGGTTTAAAAATCTAAATCTGAATCACGCTCTCGAAACCGTGTAGTTACGCACACGACCACCGGAGGGCGCCAAACGTCCGTGGCCGATCAGCTACAACCAGCTTCTCTGAAGTCGTCAAGGCGGACACGATGGCACGGAACGCTTCCGGTACGAGCGTTCAAAATAAAACCCCGCGACCATCTTACGCAGCGCGGCTACGTGACGTTGATGGAGTCGGTCACGTGATTCTCCGACGCGCCGACGCGTGTTGCCGCGAGAGTTGGTGTCTTTGAAAGCTCGGGCTCCGGGAACAGTCCCCGTCGACCGCGGTCTCTCCCTCGGTCCCTCGGTACCTCGGCCCCTCGGTCCCTCGGCCCATCGGTCCCTGTCCGGACTCTGGTCCGCCCGCCTCCAAGCTCCGCCCGCCTCGGCCCGGTTCCCGTCGGTCCCGAAAAGGAAGCGGGCTTCCCGGCTCCGGCTGCCGAGCGCTAATTTACCGAGTAAAGCCGCGTTGAATTAACGGGCTTTGCGTCACGACCCAGGTCAACGGCTTCGTGCTGACGCCAGAGTCCGGCTCCTCGTCCCCGCGGACCCAGAACCATGGTTTTACTGAAGAACCTCCGTCCGCCCACCGAGGGAGTCCGACACGAGCAAGCCGAGACCACGGCGGTGATGGACGGCCAGCGGCTGGGCTGCGGGACTCTCTACGTCGCCGAGACGTAAGTGGCTCTTCTCCGAACCGGCGGGTCCGGGTCGACGCCAGGTTGTTTTGGGTTTGTTTGTTAAAATCAGCGTTGAAAAGAGACGCGATGTTAAATTATAGAGAAACTCAGAACCGACATCGCGACGTTAAAAGCTCCGCGACGCCGCCAAAACCTCATGCCGAACACTTCCGGAGCGGCCTGTTTCAAAATAAGACCAGAAAGCGCGTTGCTTAAATCAGTTGTAAAAGCGCAGTGATTGTTTCTCGACAGCAAACGTATCGGCACCGATTTGCTGGTGGGACAGTCGCTTTTGCGCGGACTGTTGAGGCGCTTGTCTGGGTCATTGCTGTCAAAGGAGGCTCGACCGGGTACTGACCCAAGGCTTCACTCACTTTTACACCGGGGCTGTGAAGCCGAATCGGTTGTGTTCAATAAGGACGCGAAACATAAGGTTTGGGTTGTTTTTTAGAAGCTTAAGCATGTTGTGTCTGTCTGCACCTGTGACCTGTGAAATTATCCTGGGCTTTTTCACCATTTACAGACATTTTATTGCTATAAATAGTAATTAATTTATCCTTAGTAATTATTAGTTCAGCTCTACAGTCAGTCCAACTGTCAACTGTCAGGAATAAAAACTTTCACGTGGTGGCTCTTATTCTGAAACAACCAATGATCTTGGGATAAAAACCCAATTTTTCCACATTTATGAAAAATGCTAAAACTTGTTTTTCATGCATGGAAAAGAATTCAGAAAATCTGAAATAATACATTTTCCGTGGAAGTCTTCTTGAATGTGTTTTCAGGACACCAAAGTTATGACTTTGATGTGAGTTCTGCCTAAATATCTCGATACACAGCCGGAAATAGAGACTGTTCTCATTTTCATTTTTAAATTTATTTTTACTAAATGGAAACTATAAAATGAGTTCAGTCGATGCAGACCTTGACCAGGAGGTGTAATGAGTCATTTGTGTTGAGTCACTTTAGTATAATACTATAATGTGGAGGCTAATAATCGTGGGGTTGAGCTTCATCATGTTGTTAACAGCAGGGTATTTCAATACCTTCCTAGTATCTGTATTCAGTGTGACTCCAGTACTGGTGCTTCTCTCTACCATCTAACTCTCTTTTAAAGGCAAAAGTACCATTAAATGTATCTTACAATATGTGTGTCCATCCTCCAGTTCATAGTTTTTTTCCAGCTGTCTATGGTCCTGCAGCTAAAACCCAAACCACCACAGTCAGCTGTGTGTTTTCTTCTTCTCAGGCGCCTGTCGTGGTTCGATGGTTCAGGGATGGGTTTCTCTCTGGAGTATCCCACCATCGGCCTGCATGCCATCTCCAGAGACGTCAGCGCTTACCCGCAGGAACACCTGTACGTCATGGTCAACGGCAAACTCCGTGGTGAGGGGAACTGTGTGCAGACACCCTGTCATCTAAGAACAGATCATTTGACTGACATAAACATCTGTATGAAGCCTTGTGCAGAAAAAAATATTTAAATATTTATTTCAAATGTTTGAACATGTTTGCAGGTCAGCGATGTCACTGTACAGAAACAAAATATTTCCCTTTATATGTTCACAAAACAATAATATGAATGTATTTACATGAAAAGTTTTCCCTTTTTTACTTGTATCTTGGGAAACACTGGACACGAACCGTAGTGCAGTGTATGGCGACTCTCTCTCAGTTTCTGCTGGTGTGAGTTTCAAATTGCTTTGTTTTTATCCATCCCAGATGAGAATGAGGCAGAAATGGCAGAGAAAGAAGCTGATGACAACGAAGATGAAGATGGCAGCAGCGGCGATGATGATGATGATGATGATGAAGGAGTGATCACAGAGATTCGATTTGTGCCCAGCGACAAGGCAGCATGTGAGTAACCGCATTGAGGATCACTGGTGCTGTGACTTCACAATGAACTCATTGATGCTTATTCTTCACTGAAATATACATAATTTTTCATATTTCTGATGATCATTCTGTTAAGTTCTGAAAACATTTTAATGACATAGTAGTTGCTGCTCTACAAATAACCATATGGGGGATCAGACAGATTAAAACACTTTTTAAACCATAATAAAGCCATTTTATCTAAACTATAGTTTCTAACATAAAAGAGAAGGATGAATGTTAAAGTTATTGTCCAGACAGTCCATTGTAAATGTCTCTAAGATAAACTTATGAAGAATAGGAATAGAAATATGAAATATTTTGCGTTTCTCTTACAACTGACAATGATTAATCCTGATTTAAAAACTACAAACCTGGAGGATAAGTTTTATTTTATTGTTTTTTGTTTCATTTGATGCTATTTATTTTACTCGACAGTTGTTGATTGTAGAAATATTCAACACCAGTACAAAGCATTAGAGGAAAAAAACTGCAACTGAATCTAACTATTGGATGCATACAGTAAATCTGATGATTTTGTGTATTTTTTCTTATTGTTAATGAAAGAAACTCATGAAAAGAACAAACGAGCACTAAACGTATTGAACTAACGAATATTCTCTGTCGACAAAAACTTATGTATCTCATTTCCATAAATGACATCAGTGATTTGAGCTGTTACAAAGGGTAACATTTTCCTTTATCACCATGAACACACACACATACACACACACACTGTTGTTTATTTATCTGCCGCTGAAAATAGTCCCCAACAATTACACCATTTTTTTTTAAATGAGCCTTTTTTTAAAATGAATGCACACAGGGTAGAGAAGTCAGAAGGTATTGAAAGGCAGAATAACACATTTCTGGTTTTGGTCTTTTTTTGGGATTCAATGACAAATACAAAAATACAGAATATTGCCAGTGACAGTGTCTACAATGGTAGTTGCAGATTATTGATGTTACCACAGGGGGGCAGCATGATGTAGTATCTCATTATTGTGTGTGTTTGTGTGCTTGCGTGGGTGCGTGTGTGTGATTTTACATAAAGTGGAGTCCATGTTCTCAGCCATGTGCGAGTGCCAGGCACTGCACCCGGACCCAGAGGACGACTCTGACAACGACTTTGAAGGAGAGGAGTACGACGTGGAGGAGGCCGGTGAGGACAAACAGATGCACATAAAAACACACAAAATGCACATATTCTAAAGTTGTCGGTCTGTGAACAACTGATCACCAATGTTATAGTAACTTAAGTTTACTAAGTAAATTCTAATTTCCTAATCTTATAACAGAATTCTGGTATCAAGGCATTTTCAGAAACACACTTTTGGTCCATAATCAATGTAGAATCTACAAAACAACACCAAATGTATTTTATTTTTTTTAATTTATGTATTTGTACAAGTTTGAATATTTGAATTTCACAGAAACCTAAGCACACAATTAGTGAAGAGTTGCTATTAAACATTCTAGACCGTAATTATCTAAAAGATGAGATCACGTCTTGATTTTAGTTTTTCAAAAGATAGGAACCTAATTTTGGATTGATTTTTAGAAACCATCCAATGATGATGATGATAAAGATAAAAATGAGCACGAGGTCAAGCTTTCCCTCCACAGGCACAGGCTCTCTGTGTCTCATTCACTTGACCACATGTCAACTAAATGAGCTTCTAACTTCCTCTCTGACTGATTATTTTACAGCTAAATAAAGCTGTTGTCACAGCACAGCCATCGTCTTTAACCAATGTGTCTCGTAATTCTGTCATATGAAATTATGGTATTCGAGTGGCACCTTTAGATGTTTGACAAATAATGCAGTGTTGTTGCTGTGATGTAAAAAAACTACCTCCAGTTCTGGTAGCTGTAATATTCTTAATTAAATGGAAGGATTTTACCAATCTGTTTTGGTTTAGAAACTACGGCTAATGAAATCTGAGCAGATGTCAGAACTGCAGTGAGGCTCTTTAACTTACTACTTTAAATTTTAGAGATGGGTTTTCACCTGACAGTATGATATAAAAATGCTGTGGACTGAATGTATAATGTTGACTCTTATCTATTTTCTCCTCATATCTGTTTCTGTCTCTCCCTGGTTTTCTGGACTCTTTGATTGCAGAGGCAGGTAAGATGCTCAACATTCATCACTGAAACTTTACACAACTAAACTCCTTCTACTGAACCTTTTACTGAAGGAGTAAAGAACATACTGTGTCTTTTGAGTATCAGAACAATCAAATAATGGAAAGTTGGTACTGAATGCTTTTTCATATTCTTATGCCTCTACTTTTATGGCAGATAACTGGCAATAACAGCCAATAATGCTGTTGTAATGTAATCTCCTGTGTGTGCTGGCCCAGACTGCTAAGCAAACAGACAACTGGCAGACAAATACCTTAGCTGTTATGCGGAGAGTCTGTTAACTGGACGCACAGACCAACAATCCCTATAGCATTTATGTTATAGGGATTGTTGGGGGAAATATTCTGAATGCTAAAAGCTAAATAGGGTTCAAGTAAGATCTTATCAAATACTCAACATCAAGCCCATTGCTGCTTTTCTGATCACCGTCTCTTTCCACCAACCACCCAGAGCACGGCCATGGCAACATCCCGACCTTCTACACTTGTGATGAGGGCCTGTCGGCGCTTACGCAGGAGGGCCAGGCCACGCTAGAGAGGCTGGAGGGAATGTTGGCCCAGAGTGTTGCTCAGCAGTACCACATGGCCGGGGTCCGGACCGAGGAGAGCAAAGCCGACTTTGAAGGTTTGAGTCGTACACGTTCACGTTCACATAGCAACCAGATGACTGTAGAGATTGTTCTTTTCCTGTTGTTTTTGATGCAATGCAGGTGCAGTGCTGTGCAAAATCTTAAAAATTTGTTTTGGCCAAAAATAAAAGCAACAGTAGGAATTTAAAGGTAATGACTGACAAACAAAAGGCTTTTGAAATGAGCATCCAGGCATATTTATTTCCCCATGTAGCCACGAGGGAGCATCATCCTTCCTGTTAAGCAAGTCAATCACATGCAGATAAACTAAGATTCTAACCTGAGATTCTTACTAAGATTCTTACCTGACCATATGCTGCCTCAGCAGAATCCAGATCCATCAGACCAGGACATGATTTTTCATGCTTCAACTGACCAGTTCTGGTGAATCTGTGTCATCAGGACTGGACCCTGAAGTGTAGCCAACCACTTCAAGGTTGAATGTGCTGTTCATTCAGAGAAACTTCTCTGCTCACCATTGTAGTCGGGACTGGTTATCTGAGTTACCACAGCCTTTCTGTCAGCTCCAACCAGTCTTGTCTTTCTCTCCTGACCTCTGACCTCTAACCTCTCTCATCAACATGAGCTGCTCACTAGATGTTTTTTGGCTCCATTCTAAGTAAAAACTCATCACATTTCTGTAATTTTTCTGATTCAGATATTTGATGTGAACATTAACTGATTCTCTTGACCTGCATCTGAAGGATTTTATACATTTTACAGTAATCACGTGATTGACTGATAGGATAACTGCATGATACGCAGGTGTGCAGGTGTTCCTGATAAAATGCTCAAAGAGTATCTATCTGCAGCTTATTCATATGTTGATAAAGACATTAATGTAAAAAAAAAAATATTTTTGAAGCTTTGTTGTGTTTTTGTTGCAGAGATCTGTGGTAAAAACTGAAGACAAACCTGCTGATTTTCCAGGAGGCTTCATGGGATGTTAAAATTACAGTATTTTTGTTATTGTTGACAGATGGTATGGAGGTGGATGCAGCGGCAATGGAGGCCGGTCAGTTTGAGGATGCAGATGTAGAGCACTGGTAAGTCTCACTGCATCAACCAGCATTTTTATTTATTTATTTATTTTAATGTCCAACAAGGATCACCAGTTGATCCACCGTTTTAACGTTTAACTACTGTTACAGTTGACACAGTTTCCCTGGATGTCCACTCATTGTGGCTGCCTTACATTACAGCTGTGATGTTCAATCTCTTTCTCATGGCAAAAAATATTTCACAGTGTGTCTTTCCCTCAGCATTTCCATTACAGTTGAGTTTTTGTGCTGATTCACTGTTCAATAACACTCCTTTATCCCAGACTGCATGTTAAAAAAAACATTATGATCTTAATGATGGGAGGATTTATCACAGGGTTATTGTATTAGACTGCACTGTATAAGACTGTTTATCTAGGTGTACCTAATAAACTGGTGAGTGGGTTCGTGTCAAAGCAATCCTTTAAATTTGTGGTCCAGTGTAATTATTAGTATTGTTATTTTTATTAATATTACTAACAACATAACACACCTTTGACATGGAAATTGATGTTGATGATAGAATAAAATATTGAACAATTATAATCAGTGGTTTAACGCTAGTTAGAAAAGTGGAAGGCACAGAGCCCATGGAAAAAGTCATGTTATCTGACTCTTTCTGTAGATCGAAGTCATCTCAGCAACCAACTAAGCACCAGAGCTGCATCATGGGATTGAAGAAGAGGACCATTCTTTAAGGCTATCAGCCGTTGCTCGTACTTTCGGCCTGTTCTCATTCTCAAAACTTTTTTCAATGTGATAATAGTCATCCTAGTAGTTTTCCTGTATCTTCCTACATTTTCTCTTTTATTTTGTGCTGCATTGGGGCTTTCACATTGCATTGGGTTGTTGGTTTTCTTTTCATTCGCCCTCTCCATTGATTTGCCTAGGTCATATGAACAATGTTAATATGACCCAGGCAAATGAACATTGATCTTGGCTGCATAACATGACTATTGAGATTTAGCCCAAAATTGCCACATGGTGTTGTTGACTGTAAAAACAAAGCACTCTTTTCTGTTTTGTATTTGAAGACAAATTAATATCTGGTATTCCTGTTGAGGACAGTTAATGTTTTTGTACCAGATTGTTAATAAATGCATAGTTTTTGTATGAGTGATTTTGCTTGATTTATTTGAACTGAATCATGGTCCAAAAGCTCCATTAACATTCTTTGTTATCTTAATACGATGTGAGAGGGTCGCTCCCAAAAACAAACCTCTGCAGAATTATCAGATGGACATTTAATGAATGATTAGACATTTTCTTTTTGATGAAAACGCATGGCAACTGAGACATATTGGGACACTTTATGTAATGTGATTATTCTGAAATGTTCCCTCTTAGACTTTAGTGAATTACCATGTGATTGTCTGTGTTGCCGTAGCTCTCTAGCGTTTTATAAACCCACAGGCTGAGCACCAGGGCTGTAACTAACAATTATCTTTTTTTATTGATTAATCTGTCGGTTATTTTTACAGATAACCAAGTAATTGTTAGAGTGTAATGCCCCACTTCTCATCAGATTTTGACAGGTCCTATTGCTCTATTGTTTGTAACCACATTGACCTTTCTCAAACTTTCTCACACGATTCATCCCGTTGTCCTTTCTTATGGCATGACTCAATGCCATTGAACTTCCTCAGGCCTTAGAACAAGGGCCAGAGCTACAACATTTGCATTTTTATTCCAAAACCACTACCATGGAATAAAAAATCTCAAAAGCGTTTCTAGGGGTCAAATACATTTGTCATTGTTACCAAAGCTACTAGAAAAACCATATATACACAATATGAGGGACTCTGCAATGATCCCTACTGTGCCAGCAACAAGCCCATTTTGTCATGACTTTAACATGTTCTGTCGCTCCCCCTCCTGTTGGCTCAGACATGAAGAAGGTAAACAAAGATCTAACGCCGAACCAGAGGTCACTAATTGTGATTTAATTTAAAAAAAAAAAAAAAACGTATCCAGTCTGTATGACATAAGGTACAAAAAGAGCAAGTTGTTCTTGAGACCCAAATGTAGTATCTGCGGTAAGAAATTTCCTTTCAACCCAGACACAGAGAATCACAGCTGCCCTCTCACTGTGGCCACGAAGCACACTGCGAAACTGATTGTCTATGATTTTGAAACCTTGGTCAATATGGTCAGCATGCATTTTGCATTTCTAGTGCTTGTACAAAAATGCTGAAAGGTGTACAGTGGTCGGCCTACGGTCTAAATTGCGTCCAAGATTTTCTCCTGTATTTCAGGGCACCACAGTACCAGGGGTCTACATTTGTAGAACACAGTTCTAAAGGATTTTACAGCTACTTGATCCTCAGCAACATGATAGATTTGGGGTTAAAACCCTCTCTCATTATGCAAGGAAGCAAAGCCCTCAGTTTCGTGGAACCTGATCACGGCCTAAAATTCATAGACTCCCTGTCCCTCATTACCACTTGTCTCAGCCGTACGCACGTTAAGTTTCAACGATCAATGCAAGGGCCTATTTCCCTCACAGACTGAGCTCACAGGAGAGGTTAAACTACATATGACCCCATCCCTGCCACGTAATTATGGTGTAGCATGCATGACTGCTGGAGTGGAAAAAAAGATTTAAAAAAAGATTTAAAAGTTGGTACGAAGCACATTGTCAGGAGACATTTAACTTTAAGAGGGAAGCTCTGTGCTATTTTAAAAATGATGTCAATATTCTCCCTGAGGGGTGTATCAGATTTATAAATCAGGTACTCCGTGACACAGGTATAGACCCCTTTAACTGCATCACTGTAGCTTCGGCCTGCATGAAAGTGTATCTCACCAAATTCCTGCTGCCTAAAACCTTAGTGATACATTCGGCCAACAAGCACAGACGTGAATGTAAAAGTTACTCAAGCCTCTCCATCCAATGGTTTGAGTGGGCAGCCTGCAGCCAAAACATCTTCATCCAGCATTTTTTAAACCTGGGGGTGCAAAAGATAGGCCCATATTTTGGGGATGTTTTCCAGAGATTTAGAGTGTAAAGTAAGTGTTCAAGTTGTATTTCACCTGGGCCAACACAGTCGTACAATCAGTTTAAACACCAATTATCTGATGTTGTCCACACACCTGTTACAATTTGTTTTAATCCTGATGTGTGAAAAAGTTAAAGTGTGAAAACATTGAAAACGCTAATCCCAATTTCCAAGAGGCCAAATTGACATCTTAAAAAATAACTTATTTGGTCCAAGCAGTTGTCCAAAACCCATAGATATTCCATTTCCAGCGATATAAGTCAGACAGTTGCAGAAAATCTTCATATTTGGACAACATTAAACAGTGAAAAAAATAAATAATCTCTTTCCTACTGAGCACTGTTTATACACTAAAATAAACCAACCCATCACACAGTAATTAAATCCTATTTCAACAGTTTAATATGCCTTTCCAGTTTTTACAGAGAATTAAAAAGCACCGATTAAATCTGGGCAAAAACTAACCCAGATATTGTGCTCAGCTCTGGAATGTCACAATAAGTATAAACATTAATAATACACAATTGAACATTTTGTAACTTTGTAAAGAAAAGTGCTATTTGAATAAAGTGTGTTGTTATAATATCATTCTAGGAACATCAAATTCTCAGCTTTACATTATCAATTTTCCAGTTAATGAATTAGTGAATTAACTTGAGTAAATGTTCTACTACACAAACATTGATACTCGTCTCAAGATACTATTGCAACTATGATACTTGTATGCAGTGCTTGACATTACCAGAACAGACAAGTGAATGTTGGTTTGTCAGCTGTGCGGATCCAGTTGTGACGATCACACCAAAAATTCATGTAAACATTCTTTTAGTTACAATTAGTGACAATTATTGATCTTCCAGTGATGGTTATCTGAAAATTTCAAATTGTTTGAACAGTTGCAGATGTGATATCAGGTCTGGTGTGTTTTAAAAAGTTTTAAATGTGAAAAGATGTGAAAAGTAATTCTGCAGCTGTAAAGTGAAAACTTGGTAAGTAAATTTCTGGATTCTCCATTAATGAAAAAAAAAAAATCACTTAAATTAGTGTCTTTAGTTTTGTGTTCAGCTTCCAAAATGTGCTCTTGAGGTGAAATCATTTTATATCTGGATAATCATGATCCATTGTGGAGGAAAAAACCCTTCAGGTTTTAAGTCTCATTTAAAAGTGCATATAAGTGTTTTTCTTTTTCTAACTTCTAACGTCTGTCCACATGTGCTTCGGGTATGAAATGCTGCCCTGTGACGCTCATATCCTCTTCTTCGTCTCCAGGGGGAGATGGAGAGGTGGTTTCCTTGACAGCAGAGGGATGAGTTTGTCAAACAGCAGCACTGAGCTCATCATACCTGAACAGGAGGAACATGAGGATTTTAAGAGGAATTGAATTTGCTTTTAAATTGGAATATATTATTTTATCAATTTGTCTGAACTTGTAAATTTGAGATGGAGCTGTATTAGGCTTGATGGCTTTGATCAATACATGGACCTTCTTATTTTGACAAAGCAGTTATGTTATGAGAGTTTTTTCCCAAAGTCAAAATGATTGTGGCGAAATAATGTAAAAAATACTAATTTTCTCCACAGTGTACTACAACCAAAGAGGACATTACAGCAAAACAAAGCAAAGCTTACTATCACTCCAAGTAGTTCCAAGTAATGAATGCTTTCCACACTGGTTAACATCCTTTTTAATTCTATAAAATGTCAGAAAGTAATGAAGAATTCCCAAGAAGACATCCTAATATTGTTGGTATTCTTTCTGACTGACAGTTGAAAATTTGAAGATATTCAAATGGCAATGAAAATTTTTTTTAAAAAAACCCCAGCAAATCCTCTTTTTAAAAAAAAACAACAACATGTTTGCCTGATGAATGGATTGGGTTATTGATGGATTATTAAAATTGTCATTGATTGAAAATAATCACACACCAGTGTAGAGGGGTAAGCTAGACTTAGATTGACCTCAGTGTATTAAATCTAAGAAACTCACAGAGATTATGTGCACACATGGTGAGGGAGAGAAAAAAACACAACTAAAAACTGCACAACTAATTGTAATATTGTTATACTTAAAAAGAATGATACTCCTATAAGCCCACAAAAACTGCTGTTTTACCGCATGGGGACCAAGGAGACAAGTTACCAAAGGAATATTGACTTTTCATCACCTTTTAAACTGATGCGGCAAACTTGTTAGTAAACTGTTGCTTATTTACACAATCAGCAGTAATGCAGCAACATTATAATTTATTTGGAATCATATTTGTGTTCACCTGATGAATCCAACTTCCAAAATTCACTCCCTTTTGGTTTCTAATGCTCTCTTCCGAGAGAAATATCTAGCCCTCTGGCTAGTAAATGCTCCGCTGTGTACAGATATTTTTTAATATAAAACATACCATGAGTTTATAAAATATGATCCATTGTTTTAAATTAAACTGCCTTGATACATCAGTGATAATGATCTCATAACACTGACAGGGGCCATTGAGCATAATGAGTACTTTTACTCATTATACTTTGTGTAAATTTGTTACTAAAACTTCTGTAATTTAACTTATGTGAGCATATCACAGGGTTTCTGCAGGGTTCACTTGGTTTAATTCAATATTTTTACAACATTTTAATACCACATAGATTGTGATATAATACCTGTTTCACAGTCATATTGGCCAAGGTATGAATGATATCACTGAATTCCACACGGGATGATAAGGTCTAATTATTTACCAACTCTATAAATTGATTAACATTCTTATCACATTTTCATCAGCACTTGCCCGCTCCACATAACAATAGTTCCTAGTAATATCATTCATCAATCATAAATATGAGCTGGACCTGGATAAGCATCAGCAAATGGATGAATGAATGGATGGAAGGATTAATTTAAGAAATATATAACCAATTCATCTAAAGTTTACATTCGAATTAGAGCAGAGGTCTGAAATGATAATATGAGGGTTTTTCAGACAGTTTTTGCTAAAATCACGAACAGAAAAATTGTATAACTATAGTTTTTCCCTACAACAGACCAGAAAAAAATATTTAAATTAACCTTAAGACTGTTTAATAACTTTCGGGTTCCTTTTTTTAATTCAAGGAAACCAAGTATTTTCAAGACCTTCAGATACCCTGACATCAGCGTACATCACTGGGTCTTACCAAGCAGCGGGCCCAGCCAGTAGACCAGGCAGTATTCCAGGAAGGAGTTTCCACTGCAGGGGAACTGAGTGGAGAAGGCCAAGGCCGGGTTAAACACTGCTCCTGTCACACTGCCACCTAGACACACATGCACACACATGCACGCGCACGCGTGCACACACACATCCACACACACACACACACATTTGTATTAGTGAACTTAGAAGGACCAAACTGTAGCCTCATAATTGAACAAGCTGCATGTCCTCTTAAGTCACTCTTTTCTCGTGGAAAAATGGAGGTTCACTGTTTTTTCTGTGTTTTATGTTCACGGAGTTTAAACAGCTGTCAAACATATAGTAAGACAACAGCAGATTATGCACCAACATTATACAGGTTTTGCTTATGAAGCAAGTTCACACTGAAAAAGTCACAGAACCAGTTATTCACCAAGAAGTCAGTATGCACATTAAGTTTGCCTGAAGCAGAATTTTAACATTCATTTGTTTTGTACCAAGTTCCAAGAATGGATAAAGATTTGTGTGTATTACATGCTGCATGTAGAAGAGAAATGATGATACACATCAAAAATAGTTTTAATTAGATTCTCCTGAGGCACAGTTCCTAACATTTGCTGAGTTAGCGTGTAAAGGCTCAGGACTAAACCACCAACATTCAGCGGAGCATGTCTGTTTGATAGTCCTGTTCAAAAAAATGCTAATGACAGATTTTTAACAACAGCTGTTCTGTCAAATTGTTCATAAGCTCAAGAAGCGCTGCTGCAGATGTAAGCAGCTGGTCCCCAGATGACTTCTGAGAGGAAACATGATGTCGCTTGATACCAGATAAAAGATGCACACCGGGCACAGGAAGTTTTAGAAACCGGCCTGCCCGCTCTGAGTGCTTTAAGTCAGGCTGTCAGTCTGGCTGTCTGTAGTTCACATGTGTTTGTTTATTTACTCTGAGAGTCAGATGGGCTTCATGTCATTCTTTTGGGCATCAGTCAAACTTTTAATCTGCATTAAATCTGCTGCAGCTATAGAGGGGTATTTAAACCTAAACACAAACAGAGAACACGGATGATCACGCACTGAAAGCCCACACACAGTATCTTGAGAAAGTATTCACCCTGGTGAAAAGGATATGGCACCACTGCTTTCACCACCACTGTACCCTACAGGTCATCACATCTCACATTTGCTGGCCTTTTTTAAAATTCATTTTTGCTGCATAAAATTAGAGACTGGCTTAGGTGCCAATGAGCAAGACACTGGGCGGCTGACCTCTGACCTCTGACCTCACATCACATCCAAATAATCAGAGAAGTCTTGACGCTATAAAACACAAAGAAATATTCACACAATTCACATGACATGAAGAGAAACAACTACGGATCGGGTCATCGTGTTACCTGCATAAACTACTGTCGCGATGACCGCAGCTACCGCGTGCACGCGGTATTTCTCCTCCACCGATCGCGTGTGCGCGACCGCAGTCTGTACCGCAAAGGCGCACGCGAACTCCACGGCGGCGGCCGTGGGCAGGTCCGCGTGGATAGGGCTCGCGCACCGGTAACCCAGCAGCTTGTACCGCACGTGCAGTCTGGACAACCCCACGCCCCACATCACCGGTACCGCGGCTCGTGCGGCGGCGGCCGCGGCGAACTGACAGGCGATGCGCGCGAGGGCACACCCACCCGAGATCCTCGCGTGATACGCGTGCTCGAGCGCGGCGGACGGGTTCCCGAGGGCCCCGCTGAAGGTGAGTCCGTGGACCACGGACGCCAGGTACGTGAGCGTGAGCGCGAGTCGAGGCTCGATCCCGCCCACCTCCGACAGCATCTTCAGCTCGTGCGTGCAGCAGCACAGCTGGAAGGTGGACACGAGCTCCACGGCGTAAGCGCAGAGCCCCGTGCCCACGAGGGTCCTGGTCAACAACCTGCGGGTCGCGTCGCTCAGCCCAACGATCCCCGCAAGCAGCGACAGGGAAACCGCCACGTCCGCGGCCATGTCCTCGGCCGGTCTTCGCTCTCGGTGGGGGCCTGTCCGAGCCGCCGCGGTCTGCGGCCTCCGTCAGTCCGTCCGTCCGCCGCCGACGCCGGGGAGCTTCGGCTGTGCCCGGCTGCTGCGGCTTTTTCGTGGCCGACGCGGCGGCAGAGCAGGAGCAAATGAGCATAGCTCACATGGTGCGGAAGTGGCTGAGCTCCGCGGTCCTCCTCCTCCTCCTCCTCCTCCTCCTCCTCCTCTCTCTCTCGCTGGTCTTGCTGTACCTCTGCCTCCCCCTGCTATTTATCTTTCTGTCTCGGCCCTATTTTTCTTCTCCTCTCTCGCCGACCACCCTTTCCCATCTCCTCCTTCTTTTACTCCTCCTTTGCCCTGCTCCTATCTCCTACCCTCAAGTTTCTTACCCTCGCTCTCCAAAAGTCCTTATCTTCCACGCTCTCCTCCTCCTTTCTTAAGCCGTTATTGTCATTGTAATACAAATGTTGAATCATACTTGTGACATTGTGATGTTATACTTGTGCTGCATTCTTGCAGCCCACCTCCTTGTTTACTATGTGTAGGCCCTTTCTAAGTTGGTATGTTTACTGTGGATAGGGGTACATCCACAGTATGGCCCCCTGTGGGTTTGCTTATGTGACTTTCCCTTAATGGCCCCAAAGAGGGTTTTGTGTTGGCAGCCCAAAGGTGGGTTTGCATATAGAAGACAGACAGGATCAATAGCCTGGATTGGCCCATCCAAGGTTCACAGCTCTATTTCCCCTTTGGGCTCTGATTTGCATTTCCCTTATGTGGCATTTCTATAGGCCCATCTGTGGTTTGCCCACAGAAAATCTGTGCCCAATGTCAATTAGCCCATGCAGTGCCCACAGCACCCCCCCCCCCCGATTTCAGCCCTTATGGGGGTTTTACAAAATTTTGTAAACTAATAATAAGATTTCTGATTCTCTTATTATTGTGATTATAATTATTATTACTATTATTGCTGTTTTAAATATAATTATCATTATTATTATCATCATCATTATTATTATCACAACAGTCCGTGTAGCTTTTCATTTTGTTATGAGATGTTTCATTTAAGAATCTCAACCTCTCGCTCCCTTTGTGTGTGTTGCACTTGTTTCATAACTAAGTATAATAAACATGGTTTTTAAGACAATGAGAAATGAGTACATAAATATTAAAAAGGTGATTGAGCTGATGATGAATTAGTATTAGTGTAAAAATATAGATATTATGTCTTGGTCTAAGCAGAAAGCTGCTATCCTGGTTCACAGCGACTACAACAACACAGAGCGTCACCAGCAAACTGCTGAGCACTGACGGTGGAGGGAATCTCAACAGTCAACAGGAATCTCTGTGTTTTAGAAGCCTTCTGGTTGTTGACACACACAGACAGGTATATACACATTAAAGTCTGATGTTGTGAAGTTCGATACAGAAAGAGCTGATGTGTTTTTCCCCACTTGGAATCTTACTTTAACATTGTTCATCACTGATGGTCTTATTGTACCAAATAACTCCTGTCCATGTGAGTGTCCTATGTCTAACCTCTAACCTGAGCCATTGGACCATAGGATTGTCGGCCGCTCCCACACTTGACAAGCCCCCTGTTCCGAGACTCATCCGAATATTTGTTGTCTGATCAGGTAATATTTAGCAGGTATAATGTTAATCATGTTTGCCATTTTAGTTAAGCTTATGTTAGTGTGCAAATATTTGCTAGTTAGCACTACACACATAGTGCAGCTGAGGATGATGGGAATATTATTTGTTCTGTAAAAACTGGCATTTTGATCTGATGGTGCTACATGAAAAATGAAGGAAGCAGTTTATCTGCACGGAAACAAATATCTTTAGACTAATCTTATGTTTGTAGAAGCACTTTAATCAAAGCCCCAAAAGTCATCCCCAGGTTCACACAAAAGGGAAGGGTCTGGGAAATAACAAAGTAATTAGGATTCATCCTCTAGAAATCATGATTGTCTGCACAAAATTTTATTTATTATTTTGCAATTTTATGTGGTTTTCTGTTGGTTGATTGACCTCTTTGTGATCTCAGTGTCCCCAATGCTTTAAGATGGGTGTCTTCACATTTGTATTTGTATTTGCATTCCTTGGCCAAGGATATATCACCTATGTTTATGTGTTTCTTTAGGTTGTCTTCGAGTGCTGGGCAGCATAGTTGAGACTAAGGAGCGAATGGAGTTCCTAACTCTCACCACTAGATGTTACTGTGTCTTTATTCTTCACCGCATATTGAGCATAGTTGTGTTTTTACCTCCACCAAGTGCATTCTTTATTCACCCCTATCTGTTTGTTGCTTTGTTTTTTGTCAACAAAATTACACAGAAAACACAGATCAGGATCATTTACAGTGAATTAGAATTTTCTCTTCAGATGAATGGTGTATGTTCTTTGACACCGGCCTTTGTGGTTTCTAGTACCATTTATTGAATAGTTTCCTTTGCGTAAACCATGCATGATGTTTTCAAGGATTCAATTATGCAGAGCAAATTTAATTTGGTTATTGGTTAATTGGAATGGAGATTGACATTTTTTGGAATATGTTTTCCGTAACAGAAAAAGTTTATATCCATATCCTATCTGATATAAGTAAAGTTTAATTTTCGTTGTTCTATTTCTGTTTTTCTAAAGAGGGAAGGGCTTGAGGGGCACGGAAATGTTTAAAGTGTTTAGGCAAAGAAGTCTGGTGTATTTGGCCTTTATTGTTAAAAAAGTGTAAATCATGATATGGAGTACGGAGGACTCCATGCTG
Source organism: Istiophorus platypterus (assembly GCA_016859345.1). NCBI lineage: Eukaryota > Metazoa > Chordata > Actinopteri > Istiophoriformes > Istiophoridae > Istiophorus > Istiophorus platypterus. The sequence continues at coordinate 2,417,056 of CM029116.1, forward strand.
AACAACAGACTAGGAATCTCCTTCAGAAATCTCGCCCCTATCCTAGAATATATTGGAAAGTACTTTTCTTCATGCACTGATCCACATTAGTTTTTCAATGATATTGATGAAACTGTAAACATATGACAGTGTCTCAGTCACAGATATGGAAAAGGTATACTCAAACCCCAAACACAAGCACTGTTTGGATATAGTTTTGGATATAGTTGGATATAGTTTGTGGTTGTGACCAATCTCAACCTGAGACATTGTGTATTTATTTTGGAGGACAACAGTGGAGCAGAGCTGCAGAAAGCTTCAGTTTTCTGTCTTTTATACGAAATTGTGTGTTGGCTAAAAACAATGATTTACACGTTACATGAAAACATTAATGGTTTATCTTGTGAAATTTCTGATGCAAATTTCTACTCTGATCATCTGACAGACATTTTAAAAATCTATACATAATATTTTATTGGAAAAGATTTACATTTAATTACATTAAACAGATGTTCAGTATATATTCTTATTCTTATCGTTGTTGTTGCTGGTTGATGACATTTTGTCGTATTTCTCTACAACCCTAAAAAAAACGTTTTTTCATGACCTTTTTTTCCTTTTTCCCAACCTGTCGCCAGAAGAATCACATTTTTGTAAATCCCTACTTCTTTCTAGCCTATGATCTGTTGACAGAGTTACACCTGAATGCAACGGGGGTTAAGCGGGGGTTTGGATGGAGACAGAATATCGGAATCTCTCTTCCCAGCGTCTGTGAACGCACCACCGCTCGCCTCGATACCCAGCGACCTCCGGACCCGCCCCGGAATTCGAACGGACATCCGCGCTGACCAATGGATGTCGGGCGGGGCCGAGCTTTGACCAATGGCGTGTCCAGAGTAGCTGGGGAGGGGCGGGAGTTGTGTGCAGCAGGCTACTCTGCGCCCAACAATAGCCAGGGATCGGCAACTTTGCTGTTAGAAGACGAGCGCGGCGGCGGAGCGGAGACGAGCGACCGACAGCGGAGCGACCGTTCGCTGAATACATGAGACGCTGTGTCCCGGTGTCGGAAATTATCACCCAGGATTTTGGAATTGACATTTGCGTCCAGACAAGTGGTGAGTGAGCCTTCGACTTCATCCTTAAACCTCAGTCTCAGCCCATTATCCCACTCTCAGCCAGGCATGGTGCGCTGTGAATCAGGGGCTCGTTTGCCGGTGGACTGGAAGGGGTTAATGGACACTGTCGGCTACGACCACACTGTTATTCTTTTATTTTCTTATTCTTATTATCTACATCCACATATATAACGCCCGAGACCCCGCAGGCCCATCAGCCCGCACCCGCAGGCTTGAATCCGCCGCGGAGAGTCGCAGGAGGATGGTGGGACTGTTTTTTATTATTTTATTTTTTTATTCCACCGGTTTCCTCCCAGTTCACCAGGAGGCTCTGATAACACGGGAGTTCTTGCTGGCGAATTAAAAACCGAGTGGAGACTGAACGAACGAACGAACGAATGAATGAATGAATGAATGAATTAGTTGATTTTACGAAATCCTGCCAGTTTGCTCCTGTCTGTCACCGAAATCCGTCTCAGAGGATACCTATGACATGATTCATCAGAAAGGCAATGCCATACCCAGAGCCTGCTCTCCTCTTACTGGAATAATTTTCCCTTTTTAAGTTCAATTTCTTATCTGGGAGAGTCATTTTAAAGTAAACCGAGTCTTAAAGAGAAGATAGAAATGAGAAATCCACTCATAATTTTCAAATCATTTGTGTTATTTTCTTTCATTATTCCTGTGAGGCAATAAATGTGTCTGCAGTACTCATTGGTGACTTTCCATTGACCTCGCTGTGCCTTCCTGCAGGTTCACATCACCTTCTGTGTCTTTTAATGGCTGTAAACCTTCTAGTTTTCTCTATACTTAAACTAATCTGTCTGAAATGCACTGACGCTCCAGTTTCCACACGGCTCAGCAGGAATCAGTGTACTTCTCCTGTCCTGGAGAGTTCAGTGGTATTTACAGTATTTACTGTGTGTGCCAGTAGATTTTTTTTTCATGGCTTCAGCAGGTCAGTCAGTGTGTCTGCTGCATCTTATTAACTACACACAGGCTGAAAACTATGATTTTGCATTTTTTTTTTAATCAGCTTTAGGAGTTAGTTCCCTTCTCATTACTGCCCTTAACCCCTTCTTATCCAGCCTCATTTCCTACTCTGCTGGATAAATAAAGTGATTTCTTTGTATATATTGTACAGCCTTTCTCGCCTGAGGTGGAGTGGCATTGCCCTTTGCTCTGTGATATATAAAAAAGAAAAAAAGTTTCCCTTTGATCTGACTGGCCACCTTCCTTGATAATGAAAAGCTGTAAGTGTGCGAGGCTGATTAAAAGTGTTGCTGGTTTGCCTCAGAGTTTGCTGCTTGACCCACAAAAAACATAAAAAATCAGCACTGGACTCAATGTGTAATATCCCTTTAGCTCATGTGATTGATGTTGTTCTACTCTTATTTCACGGCTGTATACAGTAGACTGTAGCAGAGAAAGTAGCTGCCTCTTTTATCTGTTTTTAAAGAAGAATAATTTCAAGTCAGTTGATTGCAATATTTATCATTCTCATTCTTTTCCCTCAAGACCCCCTTAGAGCTCCCCGACCTCAGTTTGAAAACCTCTGCAGTAGGTTAAATGTGTGTGAATTTGAGTCGAGCTTGGTTTAACTAATAGGGGAGATTAGTTTGTGTACAAACTAGGACCCTAACTCAAACTACGCTCTGTAGACTAGAAGAGTTAATTGAGTCCTTAGTACAATATTCTGTTTATAAATTTTATTCTACCTTTGCTGGTTCACAAGAGAAAATTTATTGATATTAATGAGGCAGGTTTAAAATCTACTTTCTACATTAGCCCTGAAATTTGAAAGCCAACCTACTGAACAAAACTTATTGAAAAAAACTTTACATTCCCTTGTTCCAGATTCTCAAATGTTAAGATTTGCTGCACATTTTGGTGTTTAACTTTATAAGCTGACTATTGTTTAACTTGGACCATCGGTCAGAAAAAATAAGACATTTAAAGGCGTCACTTTGGACGCACTTTGGTAAATTGTGATAGGAATTTTTTCAACTGCTCTCTGAAGTTGTATAGATGAAGGGAATAATCCTGAAAGTACCTGGTAGAATACTTGATAATGGAAATAATAATTAGATGCAGAGCTACTTTCAATTTGCTTTTAAATGAGGATAAAACGCAGAACAGTGGCATGTATATCTATTTGTTCCAACTCTCCTATGAAGATAAAGATGATAGTTACACTTGCTGAAAATTTCAAACCAGGTTTCCATTTTTTAAGACTGAACAATTATATTTAAATATTTCTAATGTGGTCTGGATTATACAACTTTTAACAAATTGGCATCTCAATTAGAATTGAAAGGTACTGTGGCTTTTCAGTCTGAAGCAAGTTTGTTATCCACTGACGGGTCTGTGTGATTGAAGGTGATTCAAAAGCGGCAGCATTGAAACAACTGTAGTAAATTCAATAATGAGTTAGATCTGAGTTTGTTTGTATCTAGAGCTGCTTCCAGGCTTTCCCACTAACCACAGTGTGCACTCTAAGTAGAAATCAAACATGTGATCCTATAGCAGGAGGCTTTTTGGCTCACCAGTCTGAATTAAAGAAGTTAAGGAAATCAAATGACCCACTGACAATGAAGCATGACCACTTTTCCACGTCAAGAGTTTAGTGGCGCAAATGGGACCAGGTGCCCTGTCACACTGGATCAGGAACATGAATGGAAACTCTAATTCATTTATTAATACATGAGCATTCCTTGTTAATTAAACCCCCAGTCATAGCTGAACAGGACTACCTGGAAGAAATGAAATGGACCTGCTTGGTTGAGTACCAGTGAGTTGAGCCTGTGGATTGGGTCACGATTATAGAGATAGAGGGGGAGAGGGGGAGAGGGAGAGATATGACCCATTTGGTTCCGCGGCTGTGGGCTTGGCCACTGCAGGAGAGAGAGGTGTGTGTGCCTACCTGCCAGCCTGTCTTTATATATTATATCATCTGATTATGTGTGTTTTCCTTTTGGCCAGTCTTTGGGCTCTGTCTCACCTGTCGTTGAAGTTATTTTTAATCCTGAGATAGTTTGTGGGGCTGTCACAGAATTAGACCTGCTGATCTACAATATGAACTACTTACAGCAGGGACCAGACATGCACACACAAGTACAGTGTGCTTAATTTCCATATTATTTGTCATTTATGAACAGGCAGCAGTAACATAGATGTTGACAGAGTTTACAGAGGACAAATAGAAGTAGTTTCAATTGGTCTCAGAAGTTTGGGGGTTTTTTTTGTTTTTTTTTGTGCTGTCAGCGAGGGTGGAAAGAGCTCAGCATGAATGGAGTGTCCAGCTGGGTGTCCTCAGGATTCTGTCTCTGCTCTTTGCTGATGATGTAGTTCTCTTTGACTAAATCCAAATTTATGCTTCCGCATCAAGTTTATACAAGTGGCCTACGCTGTGGTGAGCATTTATACCTCTACATCTTGTCTAGTCACGCTGCCATTACACTACCCATTCACTAGTTGGCAGTGGAGTATATATTCCATTGTGGTGAGTTTCTTCCCCACTGTTTTCCACGAGTTTGTTGGTGCAATTTGAAACATTGGTGACTGAAGCTGAGAGGATCTTGATGGTGTCAGTGGAGATGGTATGTACGCCCCTGGCGAGAGGCCAGAAATGCCGTGTTATGTGTCACTGTGACACGTAGTTAAATTTTTTGGTAGGTGAGCATCAGGCTATGCCGTAAGGTAAAAAAAATATAACATGTTACCAAGCTTTAGAGGTGCTAATAGGTGGATTTTGTTACCCCTGTACAGTAGCAGGCTAATTGTACCCCCAAAATGTCAAACCTTTCCTTTAATTGGTGCATCAGTGCAGAGTCAGCAGTGTTGCTAGCATTAGCAGACTGTTGTGGTGAAGAGGGAGCAGAGCTGGGGAGCAGCAGGAAACCACAGGAAGAGATGGAAGATGGGGCTACACTGGGACTGTCTCGCTGCTTAAGCATAATTAGCTGCAAATATCAAATGCAACTATTCACTGGCGGATTTTTACGGTCAATAAGAAATAAGTGACTTATCATCATGGATATTTTTCTGTGCAGGGTAGCCACTCACACCCAGTACCAACATAAATAGTAATATTGGCTGTGGAGATGCCTGCCAGCAGCTGAATAATGGATAGTCTGTCTGCCTGGAGGGCTGCTGGGGCTGCTGAGCACGGTGTCTAGACGAATACCGACAGCGCACAAAACTACACGCGCTCCCCTCTTCTCTCCATGAAACAAACTGACTGGATGAATCCAGATGAAAGCCGTGATCCTTGATTGATTTTCTTTTTTTCTTTTTAAGAATTTTTTTATCCACTTCATTGATGTGAAGGTAGATGAAAAGAAGAGTGATGGTGCATCTCTAAGCTGTTAATAGTATGGATCAGGATCAGAAAGATAGTCCTATACTGTGGGTGTAATTACTGATTAGTCCCCCAGACAGGGTTGAAACACGGCTTCACTCGGTTTCATTAAACCAGGAGTCAGAGTTCTGGCTGATTAGAGATTTCACCACAGGAGAAGAAAAAGCTTTTACAAAGTTCCATTCAAGTTTAACATCAGCGTAATTTAATTTGCTTTCTGTCAGCACTGATCCATCTGAGTGTATTTGTCGCAGTCAGAAGTGCTCACTCTCTGTATCACAGGTTTGCTCAACTGACAGAAAGTCACAAGCTCATCATGGTTTGAAAATTAATTTATAAACAGCTCAGAAACAACCTGGAACAAACCACTTCCTTCCAATCACTTGTTTCTGGAATATAAGGATATTCGATTTTACAACATCCCATATTTTTCACAAGCTCTTTGATCCAAATCAAGAAGGCCCTGGTTACTATATTTACAAGCTTAAATTGTTTGTGTTACATGAATGAAAGATCAACAGGGAGATTGTGACCCCTGAAATCGATGTGACATGATCGGCCTGATCGTTTTACCAGAGAAGACCTAGCTCTCTGTTGCAGAGAGCACACACAAATTCAGCAACAGACAGATTTGATGTTGGCCTGGCATTGAGTTACCCACTGAATTAATGTTAATTAGCGACAGCGGATGTGACCTGCCGCCGGGGCTGTTTGTCATTTTAAGGGACGAAAGCATCGCTACTAGCTTAATGTACTGTACACTGCTCTCTGCTATAATGAGAGAGGGAGGTGACGTAAAAGTAAAAGTCTTTTGCGCTTGTGCATCCAAATAATTTTTTTACATTTACATGCTCACATTGCATTCATGACCCAAGTGCTTTGCACTGTGGAGCCCAGCTGTCGTATAGTGGAGCAGCGCTGAAACACTATCAGGCCGAAGTGAACAAAACATAGCTGTAGACAGTAAAGAAAGGATTTGAATTTAATCTGTTTTACTTTAGCTGATTCTCATCCATAAAATATGCAGAGCTGGACCCTGATATCGATATTTACAATCTACCAGTCATCTAGAGTGAATACTCATTACCAAGATAAAAATATTAGACAAAAACCATTAGCATTAGTTGATCAGATACTGATAATGATGTTAAAATTTTTCAAGAAATCTCTCATTTGCATGTCTGAAAATCCTGACGGACAAAAATTTAAACCAGAGCTAGAAAATGTCAGCAAATGGGAAAGATAGTGAAGATATGTTCAAGGCCAAACCCAAGCTTTTCTTGTGTGTGTCTGTGTGTGTCTGTGTGTGTCTGTGTGTGTCTGTGTGTGTCTGTGTGTGTCTGTGTGTGTCTGTGTGTGTGTGTGTGTACACACCATATGGTGGAACCACCCACTCATTGGGACCAACCACACCTTCCAGTAACACCCAAACACATCTTTGCTTTTCATCTGCCTTTTCCAAGTATAAAGTACACACAGGTTCAAACACACACATACGACTGTAGATCATAGATGAGAGAGTGAACTTGTGTATAGTAAATAGAGGAGGGTTGTGTGTCACTTCTCAGTCCTGCGATCAAACTGTGCTCAAGTGGCTATTGCTCTGTGTGTGTGTGTGTGAGTACGCACGCATGCGCTTGCTGAATGTTTCAGTGCTGAAGTATTGCATTCACACCCTGCAGCCTTGCATCCATTGAGAGATTGTGTGTGTGTGTGTGTGTGTGTGTGTGTGTGTGTGTGTGTGTGTGTGTGTGTGTGTGTGTGTGTGTGTGTGTGTGTGTGTGTTTTCTCACAGTAGGATGTGAATGTGTGGACAGCTGTAGGGCTGACACTCTTACCTCCTGCCCTCCCTCTCCCTCTCTGCATTACATCATGACATGATCACAGGCTGTAGATGTTTTTTGTTGGATAGTGTGTGTCTGCTGGGAGATGAGGACATGAGTGTGTGTTTTCAACACATGACTGAGGTGTCCCTGTCTTGGCTGACTGTATTTGGTCAACAAACACACACACACACACACACACACACACACACAGGGACAAGAAGAAAGTGTTTATGCAGCTAGCATTTTTGTGTGTGTGAGATAATCATTTGATCTAATTACAGGACTCTGTGTGTCCAACTGGCCGAACAGCCTCGGGGCTGTGCAACAGAAACTTACAGACACACACACACACACACACACAAACACACACTGTGATGATGAGGGGTTGTGGATCTGGGTTGGAGTCTGCAGTGACACACACAACATAAAAACACCCAGAGTCCGTTTCATTTTGCTTCTCTCTCAGTACTGTTCAGTACTTTCCTTCGCCTGGAGGAGGGGGAGTTCCAGCAGTGCAACCACCTATCAGGACATTTTCAGATGCCAACATCATGATATCATTTTTACGGATATCACCCACCCGCCCAGCCATTAGTTACTAAAACACATCCAAGTATCCAGAGATGCAGATAGTGTAGTATCTCCGTCCTTCAAACAGCCTCTTTTAAATTTTTTTTTTTGATCTCTTCTTTCATTTATACCTTCCTTTCATCTCTCTCCTCTTCTCTCTTTCCTTTTGGGATCCTCATCTGGTCCCCTCTAGCCCTTTTCTTCTTCTTCATACATATTTTTCATTCCTATTCTCCTCCTTAACCATGCTTTCTTTCCTTCTCACCTCATCCCTCTTTCTCCTCTCAGCATGTCTCACTTCTACTCCTCACCCTGCTCCCTTCCCTCCGTGCACTCATCCGTCTGTTCTCTATTAGATTATCTTCTCCTCTTCAACTGTCTCTCACAATCACTCGTTTTTCCCCTTAGTCCTTCCTTCCTGTCTGTGCTCCGTGTCTTCATGTTGACTCTCCTCCTCTTGAGCTTCCTTTTTTCCCCTCCACTTCATCCCCTCTCCCTCCCTCGCCTGCTCGTCTCCTCCGCTCTATCCGACGTAACCAGCGAAGCAACTGTAATATTAGCTATAAATACCCCTTCATATCTCTAACTGTTGAATGGAGGAAGCTTCTCTTTTGCTCTCTTCCACTTTCTTAATCTACTAGTTAAAATTTCCTTCCTTGTCCTATTTTTGCCAGATGCATTCTCTCACTTTCTTTATCTTCCTCACATATAAAGCAAAAGGGATATATATATGTATGTATGTATGTATGTATGTATGTATGTATATATATATATATATATATATATATATATATATATATATATATATATATATATATATATATATATATCTCAGATGCATACAACATTAATTGAAGTTTATTATTATTATTATTATTATTATTATTATTATTGGGTAGTTACATTCATGATGTTCAGCTATGCTCCTCTGCTGGATGTTTGAAAAGTCTCTGAAGACCAATCAGCATTAACTAGTTCATATGCAACATTAGACTCCTTATGCATCCAAAGAGAAAAAGTTTCTATGCGCACATTGATGATTCCAATTGTGGAATAATATTATGAATTTTCTACATATTTCCATGAAATTTCCTGCACATGCTTCACCACAAAAGTTATCCGTGTTTCACCACTTGAGCACTTTTAATATGAAGTTGCGGCAGGGAACTGTGGGGTTTGCATGGGCAGTAACAGATTGCACTGTAAGCAGTGAGGCTGGTATCAGTCATTTCACACAGGAAGCACGGTTACAGGCAGTAACGCTGGATTACACGCTGGATCATTCCCTGTGTCTCCACTGTGTGTGTGAAGGTGATGTGAGTTCAGTGTTGGAACGGCAGACTGCCACTGCCAATGAAAAGTACCATAGAGGGTTGAAGACAGAATGTTTAAAAAAAACATTTATTGGATATCGCTGCAAGAACACAGCTTCTGAATAGCACCAAAAACAGGGCATGATTTCACTGAAATCTGAATGTAGCCAGTATAATTTTTTAACAGTTCACTAAAATCTCAAATAAAAAAGATGCAGCTGTGCCTGGAAGAATGACCTTAAAACTTTTAAGCTTGTTTAAAAAAATGTTCACTAAATTTCACTGTATGTAAGGTGTTCAGTGTGTGGTGATGTTAAGTTTCTTTGACTGTCAAAATTTCTAAGGGTATTTTACTAATGGCTGATTTCTCTTTGCATCTACATCTCATCTCCTTTTTACTGCTTTATGTTTTTACTTCTGTCAGTTACTGTCATCCTGTTCTCTCTCTTCAAACTGCAGGATTTTGTTAGATTTCTTTCTATCTCAGTGTCTTTCCTGTTTTATTTTTCTTTTTTGAGCTTTATCTCTCTTAAGATGAGCTCCATCCTTCTCATTTTCTATCTCTCCCCCATCTCGTCCCTTCCTCAGGGGGGTGTTTCATGCTGTGTTCTCACCTCCGTTCTAACAGAGGACGGGAACAACACCCTCCTCCCTCCCCAACACACTCTCCAAATTTTAGATATGGCCAGTCAAGCGTGTCAGCTTGCCCTCTGCATGCACTCTCTCTCTGTCTCTCTCTATTTTCTCTCTCATCTTAAAAATGATTTACTTAATATAAGAAAAAAGGTGTTTCATTACATTTTGATGTGTCAAAAACCATGAAATACACCATGTTACTGATACCAAAGAGTGAGGTTGTGGTATGGATTTTCCAGACAAGGCTTGCAAACAGCTACAGCTGAAGCAATTAATCTTTCAACAGAGAATTTGTTTTTCTTTAATGGTTAATAGTGTTAATTTCCAAAAAAATCACTGGTTCTGACTTCTCAAATGTGAATTTTTACTTTTTTTCTCCTCTCTTGAGTGTTGAAAATCCTTTTTAGTTCTGGGCTGTTGGACAAACAAAAACAATGTTAAGACATTAACATGATTCTGGGAAACTGTGACATTTACATTATTTTCTTATATTTCATTGTCCAAACTACCCATCAATAGAAAAACGATTCATCAGATTAATCAGTAATGAAAACAATCAGCTCTAAGCCACACCGATTAACATTGCAAACCCAGGCCCATTTCTTTATGTCATTAAAGGCCAGTGACGCTGTAAGAAATGCAGTTTTACATTTTCAGTGTGCGAATCCAACATTTTCTTGTGTGCGTCTCGGCCAGATGCCTGTCAGCATCCATCAGATATTGCCATGCTCAGCAGTAATGATTAGGCCCGAAGCCATGAAACACTTATTCTCATATTTGTCTGCCAAGTGCATTAGATGAACAAGTAAGCTAACTTATTGTATGTATGAGTTTCACCTCACAGATAAGACACACGGGGGGGGGTGTGTGTGTGTGTGTGTGTGTGTGTGTGTGTGTGTGTGTGTGTGTGTGTGTGTGTCTGTGTCTGTGTCTGTGTCTATTTATCTTCTTGCCTACTGTCTTGGTGACATCCTCAGGTGTCTTGTTTTGTCTGACCACCTTCCAAAACCCTAAGATATTCAGTTTGCAGTAAAAACAGCAAATCCTCATATTAGATATTTTGAAACCACAGGATGTTTTTTTTAAAAAGACTTTAAATGATAAAACAATTCCCCAAAATAGTTGCAGATTGATTGTACTAATCATTTCAGTTCTACTGAAAAAATACCATCATTAGTATCAGGATAATGATTTAAACTTCCATTCCGTTTTTGTTTTTGTTTTTTGACACAGCATTAGTTTGTAATGTCTGACCCTTCAACAGGCTTAGGTGGTTAAGAACGTCCAATATGGCTGCTGGAGGAAACCTGTGTTCGGATAGTGCAGCAGTGTGCCAGAGATGGATTGGTCCATATGATCCACAGACATCTGTACTTAAGAAACTGAAGAATAAACCTGTGATATTGAATGTTACCCTTTCATTACCATTGTCTGAACTATCAGTACCTTCTGTTTTTGCCTGGATACAGCAGCTCTGAAATGTTTGTTTAGTAGTGACTGCTTATAAGTGGCCTAGATCAGTCCGTCAGTTGTAGTTGTGTGTGAGAGCCCTGCAGCTCACCTTTAACTGTAGCTTAGTGAGTGGATTTATATCTTTGCAAAGGCTAACACCGTGTCAACTGCCACTCTGAGTCTGTGTGTGTATGTGTATGCCTGTATTTAGGGCACAACAGGTGAAACGGCAACACAGAAAGTTAAACGCACAGGTGGTGGTATGTCACATTAACCTGTGGTAATGAGAGTTTAGCAACACCTTGAGCCATAATCCATAGCTAAGTGTGCCTAGTCTTCTGTCTGTTGGCATTACAGCGTGTGTGTGTGTGTGTGTGTGTGTGTGTGTGTGTGTGTGTGTGTGTGTGTGTGTGTGTGTGTGTGTGTGTGTGTGTTTTCTCACAGTAGGATGTGAATGTGTGGACAGCTGTAGGGCTGACACTCTTACCTCCTGCCCTCCCTCTCCCTCTGAAACCTTCATCTGTTCAGCCTTGTCTGAGCCATCAGCGACACCAACATGCTGTACACATGCAGAAGGTTTCCACCTCACTCACGAGATGGCAGACTGTTTATGTGATGGCATGTGGACCCCATCTGCTAAGAGACCAGAAACAAGACTAGGTCAAACCCTAGTATATGGCTGGACCGCCCTTTATCTATTTGCTTCTCTCCTACTTTCTGTTCTCACATACACAGAAATTTAATACAGCTGAGTTTCGAACAAAGCTGCTCTCATTTATGTTTTTTCTGTTTCTGTTGTTAGACAACAGAAAAAGTATGAAATGGTGATTAAAACATGGCTAATTACAATGTCATTTTAACCAGCAGTCACTTCCAAGACATTTCCGAGTTGCTGTTTTGCAACTGCTAAAATCCTGCTTTTAAAGCTTTGATGAATAGAGATGTACTTGCAGAGCAAAAGCTGAACTCACACTTGCGGGGCAATTCTAGCAACTCCTCTTTAACAAAGTAGCTAAGATTTGTCCAGAGAGTCAGATTTGTCACTCATTGCCTTTTTATGAAAAGTTGGCAAAACTAGCGACAAAGGGACTGAGTCAGCAACACTGCCTGTAATCACCCCCGATGATGTAATAGAAACTGTTTACGCCAGTTCATATAAAATTGAATTACAGATTTCGTGACTTTGTCACTCAGTCACAGCCTCTTGCAATTTTAGGCCTGGGCCTGCTGTTGTGGTCAAGTCAGAGGGACAGAGAAGCTGTGACAACAATAATGTGATAATATAATATGAATATATTTAAACATTTCTGTGGATGGGATTTCTTCCACACAAAGAAATCTCAGATTGTTCTATAAGTTTGCCCTCTACATTGAAACACCATTTCAGTAGTTTAGGATAGGATTTCTTTCTTCCCATTCCGGTCTCACAGTCACACTACAGTTCATCCCAGGGGTGTTCGATGGGGTTGAGGTCAGGGCTCCATGCAAATCGGTTAGGCTAGGAAAACCAATATAATATATAACGTCTACCTCTCCATCTGTCTTTATGACCCTGGCTTCATGCATGGAGATACTGTCATGTTGTAAAATGATAGGAACCTCCCCAAACTGCTGCTGCAAAAGTGGAAGCATACTGTACAAATATCATTATGTGCCCTTGCATTAAAATTTCTCTTTATTAGAACTAACTGGCCCAGAACAAAAGTATACAAAAGCATGTAGACAGGGGTGGTGTTTGATGGTTTCATGCGAGAAAACATAGTGAACCATTTAATGCATTATTACATATTTTCACAAACTTGGGCAACAAACATGCTTCTGCCTCTTCTTCTTAACAGTGTTTCAACATAACTCACCGTAGTCAGTTGTGTGGAAAATCCTCTTTTACTCAGATTCTTTCTGTAATCAACTCATTTAAGTTTCATATTAACATACAAGTTCCATCACTGTCATGCCCTTCTCTCTCTCACTCTGTTGACTGCAGAACCATAAAAATGCGATTTGATTAAGGGTAGTAAAATGCTAACAGTCCAGGGTGTACTGTTAAACATTTCTAGCCAGCCAGCAAATGCTAACAGATTTCCTAGTAATTTAAATCATACTTTGCAACACGTGTTTTGCTGCTCTAAAACACGAAATAATGTATCTCAGTCTTCTAGAAAACATTGAGAACTGAGCCATATTGCGATAGAAAGGTTTATTCTCATGTCCTTTATGAGCAGTTGCGAATGAAACCGTTTTCAGTGCTGTTGATAAGCTGGACCTGGTTTGCGTCACAAGGCGATGAAAAGTGTGTAGTGACAGCTGTCACTCTGTTTCTGTGCAGGCTGCAAGTTGAATCAGTCCCTCAGCCTTTCTGTGAGAGGAGCAACCCAGACGCGACATTAACAGGTGAGCTCGGCTGCTGTAACGCAAATATCAGCTCAACTCTGGCTGTTACTCTGAGCCTCCTCCGGGGATTCTGAGCCAGTCTTTGGGGCACTGAGGCCCTGAGAGACCCATATCCTGACACTGAACACACCGGATGTAGGGATGGCTGACGGAATAGTTTGATACCGTTGTTTGTAATAAACAGTTGAAACACAGTGCCACTTGGGATCATGTGGTTGCAGTGATTAGCGTGTAAAGGCATTTTAATTCTGATAATTTGCCCTTATTTCCTGCATTTACCAGGTTCATCACTGAATCTTGGAAACACAGTGACACAGCTCAAACAAAAAGATCAGCCAGAAAAAAAAAAAAAAACTAGAAGAAGTGAGACAGTCAGACATTTTGGAAACAAACCCTCGTGTCAAAATGTACCTGGATGAGAAATGTTACTTTGTACTATAAAATTCGAGTTTACAGACAGTTAGGCGCGTGCGCACACACAGACACACACAGACACACACAGACACACACAGACACACACAGACACACACAGACACACACAGACACACACAGACACACGCAGACACACGCAGGCACAGACACACACACACACACACACACACACCCTGTGCAATCAACCTCAACTCTAATTATTTTCCAGTCACACTTAGCACTTTAAGTCGTGCCAGTATAAAAAAAATAAATAGATAATGGACACACCCAGAAAATAAAACAATAGTTTGCCATTTTCAACAATCTGCCTCTAGTATTTATTTTGTCTCTGATAATTTTGGAGTCATAAAATATCATAATATGTTCTTCAAACAAATCTCTGACCAGGACCAGGATGTGATCTTAGTTTGGCTTTCCCATGTATCACTTCACTCATCTCCAGGCCTGTTTCCCTCTCCTATACTCTGTTTGAGTAGTTTTTATTTTGTATTCTGTGCTATAATGCTACTATTAGATGTTTGTTTTCTTTAATCTTGGAGATATTTGAAGATTTTTTTTCACGTATTTATTCAAGAGGTGTTGTTTTTAAGCCATAACCTTAAGTTGTGTCCTCCTTATATTTTTTTCACATTCAGTACATCTGCTAAATTTTCCATATCTCATATCATATCGTCTAAATTCTGCATTTCTTCGAGGCCAAATAGCATCTTTGATAAGACACTGAAAAAGACCAGCCAAATAATTACTGACTGGTGAATGTGTTTTGGGTTTTTTTTGTTTTTTATCCAACATTCCGAGGGATTTGTTAAACATGAGCACCTGCTCAGTGATTTTTATTTTTATTTTTATTTTTTTTAGGGTTTATTTTCTCAGTCACTGGCTCTGGTGCAGGTTTATCCTGCAGCCATAGTTTTAATGAGGTCATTTGTCACACTGAAAACATCTCAGCAGAAACAGGCTGCAGCACATCATTGTTCTGGCTGACGGAGGGAAACCAGAGCATTTCACATTATGTAACTGGCTGTAATGGGACTCTGCCTCTCTGGCCTGATGGCTCCCAGCATGCACTGTAGCCTCCATTATTTATGGGGTACCATGGTAACGGCAATGGGGAGGGGCAGAGTCTGACAGCTGATGGATCAGTGATGGAGAAGGACCCCCCCCCCTTGCACACCTATGTGTTTGTGTGTCTACTTCTCTCTTTGTGAGAACCAGCGTGGGTTTATACCATGGGAGTGAGGACATTTTGTGCAGTTCTCACTTTCTGACACACCCTCAAATTATATTTGGGTTAAGGGTTGGGGTCAGGCATTTACTTTTGCGGTTACAATAAGGGACTAGAGAATGCATTATGTCAAGGAGTGTCTTCTCAAATATAGAAGCTTTTGTGTGTCTGTCTGTGTCCATTTGTGTGCCTGGGGAGATAGAGAGAGACTGGGGTGTTTAATATGCTCCTGGGAACAGGGACACAGAGGGTTTACCTTGTATTTTTCATGTACTCCATCGTTGTTTGTGCATTTGTATGAGCTCTATGTGTCTATATGTTCTGGGAATGTTGCCACATTGTGAGTATTTCTAATTAACAAGTGCAGCAGTTGACAGTAAGATAAAATCCTCTGTTATTGTTATAGTAATATTTGTTGATGTTCTAGAAATTACTTAAAATATACCAAATGTAAATGAGAAATGTATGATCCAATTTTTTTCTAATAAACTAAAGGTATGTCATGATAATTGTGCAGAAATATTAGAAATCAATTATTGCTAAAATTCGCAAAAAACATAGGGCCCTTTTGAGGCAAAATTATCATTTGAATTATTGGGGTATATAATTAAAATCTTAA
Organism: Istiophorus platypterus; assembly: GCA_016859345.1. Classification (NCBI taxonomy): domain Eukaryota; kingdom Metazoa; phylum Chordata; class Actinopteri; order Istiophoriformes; family Istiophoridae; genus Istiophorus; species Istiophorus platypterus. The sequence goes on from CM029116.1 coordinate 2,432,974, forward strand.
CTTAAATTTATTGTTGAATCTGAAGTGACCCCTGCAAAGTATGATAATTTACCCTTCATGAATGTTTGTGGAAAAAAAAAGTTCACCAAATTTTGAAAATCACATTAAAGGTCCCTTCAAATGAGTTACTTTTACAGTTATATCTTTTAACACAGAATTTTCTCACAAATTCATGGATCAATTACCCACAAGAGGACAAATCCACATGGCATTGTAATTAGTAGACAACAGGGATACTGTAGCTCCTTAGTAGATGTCTTCACAGATCCACTTGATTGATTTTTCCCAGACCCAAGTCAGGTCTTACAGGGTCTGGATTATCCTATGGTTTGTTTGAACCTGGTCTCACTATCCTCGGGTGAGGTCTCTTTTTTTTTTTTTTTTTGAAATGAATTTATACCCTTCTGGTAAAAGAAGGCTTTCCAGGGGTTTTGGTTTGGGTCAGATATTTTGGCCCAAAGTAAAGAATGTTAAAATTGGGCAAAAATCTCTAAATGACTAAATATTTATTGTTGGACAGTAAATGTCATTATTCTTGAACTAGTGAGGGGTATGTGGGAGAGGGTCATAGATATCCTGCGTGCAAACTGTTATGTTACAGTTTAACTTATGTCATTTTGTGTGTGTGTGTGTGTGTGTGTGTGTGTGTGTGTGTGTGTGTGTGTGTGTGTGTGTGTGTGTGTGTGTGTGTGTGTGTGTGTGTGTGTGTGTGTGTGTGTGTGTTTGTCCTGTGTCTTTAGGGCTGGGCAGCCTTCTGGGAATCACATTACACACACACACCTACAGATATATAAACCAGACATCAAGCAGTAAGAAAGGATTCACACTCAAGTCTATATTAAATTTCGGGAACACACATACACACACAAATGAGAGACCACACACATCATACTGTAGATATTATGTACAATCAGAGACACACATTATATAGCAGTAAACACCTAGAGAAGTATGGACACCTTTACATAACAACACACACACAAACACGCATTTGTGACATTTACACCTCTCTGTTCATCATCATACCCACACACTCTTTTCAGTATGTTGCTGTACTTTACTCTGGAGTTGTTGAGCCTTCTTTTCTAAATGTGTCAAATAGATTTATTTTAGGTTGGGGGAGAGAAATTGATTTTTGACTAAACCATTATCTCAGAAGATGTTAAAGTGTCCCAGGCACTTCATATCAAAATCAGTCAAGTACCAGAAATCTGCTTTGTCTCTTTGATCAGACGGTTCCTGATTTGAAATGAAAATTTCTTTTATTCAGGCAAAGTTGTTACACAGCCACTTGAGACTTTTTTCTTCTTTTGATAAATGAAGAAAAGTTTTCTATAGAAAAATGTGTTTATATATCTGAAGAATATTTAAGTTTTGGTCAAAACTTAAATATCTGCACCAGTATTGAAAATTTTAAAAGATAGGAACCAAGATTTCAGGACTGTCTTAAAATGGTAGTCAGGTGCCCGTATGTATGTTTAAACAGGTTTTGCTTGCTTTAGTCATTCCTCCTGTTTATACCAGTTATTCACAAAAACTAAAAAGACAGTAACTGACAGTAAAGACAGTAAAGATACACCCTTGATTTGTCAAAGCCAGACTTCTTAAGACTCCTATTAAATTCAGATTGGCTTGATTCATTGATGGGTAACATGCCAGAAAACTGTATAAATAAATAAATAAATAAATAAATAAATAAATAAAAGGTTCAAGGTGACATCTTCAAATGTCGTGTTCTCCTAACATTTTCCTGCATACATAGATGAAGATGATTTTTCGGCTGATTAACTTTTTCAGCTCTGTCCTGAACAGAAAAAATAACACTCTTGATGTTAACAGGGTGATGGAGGGATAGAAAGAGGAGGGAAGGCTGAGAGAGCATTAGAGGGGTAAGAGGGAGGGCGAGAGAGGTTCAGCTAGAGAACAAAGAGAGAGAGAGAGAGAGAGTGGCAGACAGTTTTTCCAGTGAAAAATGCTTTTGTCTAAATTCCAGTGGACTCATGTTGCTGCTCAGCTTTCCCTCTATTCTTTGATCTCTCGCTCTTTATTTTCCTCTGGCCCCCACTCGCCCCTTCCCCTTTTCTCTTTCAGTATCTCTCTCTCTCTCTTGCTATTTTGTGTTCTTTCACTATGTCTCTCGCTCCCGGTGTTTTACTGAGTCTCTGTTTTACTTTCCCTTTTGTCTCGCTCTTCTTTTCTTGCTCGCTCATTGTTGGATGACTCAGACTGGACAGATTCCTCCTTTTTTATTCATCTTTTCATTCAGTCTTTTCAATTTATTAAAAGAAATCCTTCTCTTCCTCCACACATATTCACATGATAAATAGCTGTAAGCATAAAACTTTCCAGATAGATTGAATGGAGTTGAGGGCTTATGTGGTGAGGGAGAGGAAGAGTAAAAGAATGAAAAGGACAGTGGGACAGAGGGTTCTGTTGCTGTCAGGGTTTAGAGAGGGTTTAGAGAGTTTAGAGAGTTTAAATGTATTTTTGCAAATTCTCTTTATTTATCTATCTTTTACACCTCCTTTGGGGAAACAGTTTCTTTAGTCATTATGCCAGTTTTGCAGTTTTAGGTTTACACGATCTGAGGGGACAGAGGGAAGCTTTATTTTGAAGAGACCGGGATTTTGACCTAGACATCTGATGAAATACAGAATCACAACACCCTCTAAACATTGTTTCCCTGAGAACTGAAATGTCATTAGAGGCTGACAGTCTCCTCAGTGTCGGTCTATTTGCAGTGGTTTACACTAATCATAAGTGGTTAATGCTGGTATTGAGCTGTTGGTGGCGTAGTGCCTGGTGGACCAAAGGTTTGATCTGTGCACTGGAGGGAGACGACCGTTCCTCTGTGAACAAAGACTGAAGAGAAGAAAGAAAGCATCTGACATCCAGTTTGAAATGGGCATACACCCCCACCCTGTCTTAAATATACGGGGAACGCACGCACGCACGCACGCACTCCTGCAGCTTTGTATTTAACAGATCTTCCTCTGGCTGCAATCTACTGAACGCCATGAGTGATTTATCTCCAATGCTGATTTTGTGTGTCTGTGTGTGTCTGTGCGCAGGTGTGTCCCTGTGCGTGCCTGCGTGCGTGCGTGCTTGCGTGTGTGCGTGCGTGCAGTATACTTTAAGATGCATCCATCATGTTTATGACTCATTATGTTTTCCTGCAGTGAGTTTCTCTGGTGTGTGTGTGTGTGTGTGTGTGTGTGTTGATTTCTGTTGTTATTCTGTGTATAGTGTGTATCTGTGTTACTGACTGGATTTGCTGTGTCTGTGTGTGTTTGTGTGTTTTCATTAAAGGATGGACTTGCCATGGCCAGGCTCACTCTCTCTCCTTTAGCCTCTCATCCCTTATTGTCATCTTCCTTTTCTCTCAGATTTTTATTTTCTCATCTTTTTATTTTTTCTCTGTTGACTGTTCTCTTTGTAACTTTCCTCCTGTCCTCCCTTCTTCCCTTCCATCCTTTCTACCTTCCTCTATCCTGGGATATTTCCAGTTCCTCTAGCTCTAGCTCCTCTTTCCGGTAAAACCAATTGGGTCTAAATCGGATGGCCAATCAATCTCAGCCAATGAGCCATCTCTGACCGATGACCGCCACTGATTCAGAGCTTTGCTATTATGTCAGACACACAGTCAGTGAGGCTTGGCTGGTAAATATTTAAGAACTTCTATAATGCTCCTACCTGCTCTGTATTTCAATCTTTTCCCTATGTTTTGTTTTCATATGAAGGGGAAAAAAATCAATTTAAACGGAGTTAACATTCATGTTCTACCCCAATTGTTTTTTATGCTTATGTAAGCTGGTTATGATGCCATCAGAGGCCAAGCCTGTAAAGTCTTGGACAGAACCAAACTCATGGATTCCCCACAGCTGCCGTGGATACGAAGCTTTATTTCCTGAGGTGTCAGAATGAGAAAAAAAAGCTTGCCAGAGATTCAGGCCTCTGTCTAGTTCAGATCCAGGGATCATGAAGCTGTTAAATACCAGATCTTGACATCTGTCTTCCTGGTTTAGGTCCCTGCAGTTCTTCTGCCTCCTGTAAAACCAATCAGGTCTCAGTCAGACAGACAGTCGGTCACAGACAGTGACTCAACTCTGACCAATCACTGAGTTGTGTAAAATAAGTTTAATACAGAGGTGGCCCCCGCAGGACAGGAATAAATATTCTATAGTTCATAGCTTGAATGCTGGGTGTTGCCTTATTATAGGTTAGAGTAACATATTAAGTCAGGAACCATCCTTCAGGTTGTAGATGTTGCTAGTTATTGATTGTTTCACTGTGTTGGGACACGTATTTTCATATGCATGTGCAAAAATGAAAATCTTGTGCTGTTCCTGCTCTTCAGTGTATGAAGTAAACAGAGTATATATTCACTATTAGAAAGTTACAAAGACAGTGTTACAGTATAAACAAGTACATCGAAAAAGAATAAATGACATCTTGAGAAGATGCTAGAAGAATAAAATATTTCTTACAAAACTGTTTCACAACAGTTTCACAAGCTGCTCCGTGCATTGCTCAGTGAGAAATGAATCATAAAATCAAATTTTTTTTTTTTTTATGCTTCCATGCCAGTGACGGCCGTGGCTGGAGGGATTATGGTTTCAGGTTCTCGGTCCATCTGTCGGATACTTCTGAAAGTGATATCTCAGGAGCCGTGAGGGAATTTCTTCAAAGGTAGCATTATTACAATATTTCACACCAATGTCTAATAGGATAAAACGATGAACTGATGACTTCTTAATATCCAAAAGGTCGAAGGTAAAATTCGCTGTCACAAAATAATGTTCTGCAAAGAACCTTCTTGTTCTATTAAAAAAACAAAACAAAAAAACTATACACCTGAGGAAAATGATGTGATGGCTGGCAATGAAAAAATATTTGTGTGTGTGTGTGTGTGTGTGTGTGTGTGTGTGTGTGTATATGCGTGTGTGTATATATACAACATTATCAAAATACATAGTCTGGAAAGTAATTCTGCACCTTCCTCATCTACTTCATTGTCAGTTAATACATTTATAGATAATGTCGATTAACTTGTTATTAATTAATCATTGCCATTTGTTGGAGGATTAAATGGTGATATTTCCAATTGAATTTATTAGTTTTATCATTGAACAAAAGCGACACATTTTGCAGATTATTTCAGATTGTTCTGATTAAACAGCGGAGAAGTTTAATGAGACACAACTGAGAGAGTTGGGCTTTATTGTCCTTAACCATAATATCAGGGTCATACTCTGTGTGTGTGTGTGTGTGTGTGTGTGTGTGTGTGTGTGTGTGTGTGTGTGTGTGTGTGTGTGTGTGTGTGTGCGTGTGTGCGCACATGAGACCACATGACCAAACCCATGCACAAATGCACACTCACACACACATTCACAGTACAGAGCTGAAACATCAGGTCTCCCAGTTGGGGGTCTTAATGTGACCTTGTAGTTCATGTCGGTATCGATTATGTAGAGGTGTGTGAGTGTGTTTTGTGTGTTTTGTTGGGGGGGTCGGGTGGGATTGTATGTGTGCTAGCTGTTTATTGGCTTTAGTATTTGGGTGCTGCAGCTTGGCACACAGGAGGCCTCTCAGGAGTCCTGGTTATTGGTGGTTATTTTGTGGCTGTATTTAGGAACACACACACTCACACTGACACATACACATAGACACAAACACACCCACACCACATCACAATCAAGCCTTTGATGCTTTAACTCTAAGAGATTTTCTTAATTTTAGAATTAACAAACAAACAAACACAGATCTTAACAGCCTTTTACTGTGTGTGTCTGAACCAGGACGAATCCTGTGAGCTTTTACTAAACGGTATCACATACAAATGCCAGGGTTAAGTAGATTATTTTTTTAATAGCAAATAGGCAAAATATCTTAATTATCAATTAATCTGCTGATTATCTACCTGAATAATCAGTTCTTCATAATAAATAAAAATAAAAATGTCATTTTATTATAAAATAAATAATCTTTTGGCCAACAAAACATCAAACAGAAAAATATCCATCACAAGTTCAAGGCCAAAAATTTTCAGTTTACTCTCATTAAAGCCAAAGAAACGCGACAAATACTTGCAATTTTAGCTGGTTTAAATAATTGTTTGGAAAAATTTTTCATTTTTTCTTTGTTCTCTCACACTTTTCTCCCTTTACCATGCACTGTTTCAACACTTGTCCTGAGGATTAGCTTGGAAAAGATAATTTCCCTGTCCAACTGTTAAGGCGCTACGCTTTTGTCTGTCTGAGCTTTTCTGTAATAATGCTTAGTTGTGCTTCATGATTAATCTTTGCCCATAAAGAAGAAATAATAATCAGATGGTGGATTTTCCCAGTCCATGTGAGATAACGGGGGGGTGGCTCGTTTGGCAGGACTGCTGGTTTAGATGCTTTCTGGTTTAGCAGATACAGAGGAAGATGGAAAGGAAACAGACACGAGCTGGGTTTATCCCACAAGCCATGATGTATTGAATTGGACAAGCTGAATGGAAAAGACAGTTTCCTTGATGCATCAGAAATCTTTTGGCACATTTTTAAGTCATGTTTTTTTAGCAGTTTTTTTGTCAATATTAAATAAATGAGGGTATCGTGTGCCATGGTTTTTGCCCGAAGAAGTGGCTTTGGATGTCTTGTAATGTCACTGCTATGAGTAAACTGCTGAACTTAGTCATTCCATAACTTCTGCTTGGTCTAATAAAATATTTTACAAGTGTGTTTTTCTGTTTTTCTTGCTCTCATAAATGTCAGAGTTGCGTCACAGAGCATGTTCCCAAAATGGACATGAAATGAGGCACAAAACAACCGAGGCACTGACGCTGGTTCGTTCTGACAGCAAGTGCAGCTGGGAGCAGAATCAGGACCAATGAAGCCTGCGCTCATCTTATCACATGTCATATCTACAGTAAATCACCCCCTGAACAATCAAGGTTTTGCAAAGACCTAGTGGCTGCTCATTTAATCGGTTCTCTTTCCATGCCAGTTCACCATGAACCCAGACGTTTCAGCATTGCTGACACTTAATTCACTGAGGTGATAAATGGCCTCCTCCTCCTACCCGAGGAGGGAGATCTCAGTCTACACTTTTTCTAGATGGTTAGTCAACTGTGCTGGCATTTGCTGGACCGGCTCTTGCTTGGTTTAAATCTTTTTTTTTCCGCCATAATACAGGCACAGCCCTGGCAATGGCAGAGTCAGTCTGTCGGTCCACCGTTTTTGTTCAACAATGAAATAAAACTCTAGAATTATTGGATTTTATTGCAATCAAATGTGGTTTAGATATTCATGGTCCCCAAAGGATGAATCTCAGCAACTTTGGTGACCCACTGTGCCTTTGTTCATCATCTGTGATGTCAAAAACAGTCCAAGAAATAAAAATCTTTTATCCTGGTCATAGTTTGGTTAAAGTGCTAAGTAGTTTCAGTAGTTTAGTTGACTTCGCTGACATTTAGCACCAGAGCTGAGGGAACCGGATCATTTCTCCATTTTCATTGCAGCTGTTGTTTAGATATTTGGGGAAAAGACTGAGTTTGTTAAAGTTTGTAGCCAACCATGCAGTTTTCTTTCTTTGTCTAGTGTTCAGTGACAGAATAAATAAGATTCGACTCAGGGTCCCTCGACTGATCACTCTTAATCATCAGTAGTTATAAGGCAGCCCTAGTTGAATTAATTCAAAGCACTCACACACACACTCACTGAAGGCAGCGAGCCACCATGTGAGGTGGCAGCAGGTGGGACGGAACAATCTGGGGGTTCAGTGACATGCACTCAGAGAACCAGGGTACAGTCACTGTGTCCAGTGAGCTGATTTCTGAACTTTCATGTAAACTAGAAACGCAGTTTCCGTAATAGTGGTCCAGAATTGGAGGAACCTGATTTCCCCTCGTAGAAAGCTGATTTCTTTTTCTATCACTACAGTGCATGTAAACACAAGTGTCTTGCCTAAGGAAACTTCGGTCTTTGGCCAGTTGGACCTGGGGATCAAACTGCCTATCCTGTGATTATATCACTCTCCACCCTCCACCCTCCGCCCACCTCCTGATCCACTGAATCATTTGCACTCAGTCACCGCAGAGCAGATCGTCCAAATGATCTCAGTAGGGAGATGACCAAATTGATTATATACTATGTATGTTTTTTGGTTTTTTGGTTTTTGTTTTTTTTTTTTTTAACCCACACAGATCCCTTGGAACATACACTTACTTTTACACACACACACACACACACACACACACACACACACACACACACACACACACACACACGGCGGCCTCAGATGGCCCCTGAAGGCAATATGCCGAAGCAGGGCTGGACAGATGGTTGTATGAAACAGTTGTCCCTGGGTGTGTGTGTGTGTGTGGGTGGCTGGGTGTGGCGGGGGGTTCTTGGATGGGATGCCTTGCTTACAATAACCTGCATAATCAATGTGGTGCACGGACAATGACAGACAGACAGCTAGTTAATCTGTGTGTGTGTGTGTGTGTGTGTGTGTGTGTGTGTGTGTGTGTGTGTGTGTGTGTGTGTGTGTGTGTGCGTGTGTACAGAATGAAAAATGACCATAAACTCATATTTGTCCGATTTTGGTTGAATTATTTTAGTTCTACTACAAAACCAATAATTTAAACAAAAAGGATAGAAGATGTTTTTGTAGGTGTTTAAGATGTGATGTTGTGAGGTGTTGTAGTAAAACGTATCTCATCATTCATTTACATAACAACATAAGAACTGATCAACAGTATCTTGATTATGAAAATTTTCTCAGAATGTAATTACATGAATTTAATTACAGGAACAGATGAATAACAGATATGTTGAACGGCTCTCTCTTTGTGTAGAACATTTTGCTGTGTTACCCCAGATCAGATTTTTCTAGTATTCCAACTAAAACCACACAAAAACTTGAACCGCATCCTGGTGGTTTGAAATCCAAATAAAGTGGATTTTTTTCTTTTTTTTTTCTGGAGACGTTCCCCAGTCTGTTCCACAGATTTGTAGCTTCAGGAAGCATTTATGGTCACCGTTTTCTAATCGGTCTACAGCCAGGTACATAATTATTTGGACAGTGACACAGTTTTTGTAATTTTTTTCAAAGGGTTTAACAAAAATAACCCATCAACTGTTTAGGAATTCCAGCCATTTTTATACATAGTCCCTCATTTTCATAGGCTCAAAAGTAATTTGCCTTTGCAAAATAATTATAAATATAAGGATTATTTTTAATACTTGGATGAAAATCATTTACTACAGCCACCTTCAGTTACTGCTTGTCTGTGGGTCTTTCTGCCCTCAGTTTTGTCTTCATTAAATGAAAAGGGTGCTTACTAAGGGATAATTGTTATTACACTGAATTATAATTATTATTATAATTATAATTAGTTATTGGCTCTACTTGGGCACCCACATATATAAAATGACCCATTTTCAACTTGTTCAGTCTGACATTAGAACGTCTTATTTCACTCATTTCAAACTAACTGATTTTTGGCAACAAACCTGCCTGAGTTGTGTGCTCTGCAGTACCTGAGTGAGAAATGGAGGCTTTGCTGTGTGCATCTAGCTAGCTTCTACCATAGTCTGCATGTGAGTTGTTTTCTGGGCTTTCAGTAATTGTAACTACAGAAAATAACCTGAGTTACACTCTCTCCATTTAAACCACATCAATTCTCAAACTGTGTGTGTGTGTGTACAGAATGAAAAATGACCATAAACTCATATTTGTCCGATTTTGGTTGAATTATTTTAGTTCTACTACAAAACCAATAATTTAAACAAAAAGGATAGAAGATGTTTTTGTAGGTGTTTAAGATGTGATGTTGTGAGGTGTTGTAGTAAAACGTATCTCATCATTCATTTACATAACAACATAAGAACTGATCAACAGTATCTTGATTATGAAAATTTTCTCAGAATGTAATTACATGAATTTAATTACAGGAACAGATGAATAACAGATATGTTGAACGGCTCTCTCTTTGTGTAGAACATTTTGCTGTGTTACCCCAGATCAGATTTTTCTAGTATTCCAACTAAAACCACACAAAAACTTGAACCGCATCCTGGTGGTTTGAAATCCAAATAAAGTGGATTTTTTTCTTTTTTTTTTCTGGAGACGTTCCCCAGTCTGTTCCACAGATTTGTAGCTTCAGGAAGCATTTATGGTCACCGTTTTCTAATCGGTCTACAGCCAGGTACATAATTATTTGGACAGTGACACAGTTTTTGTAATTTTTTTTCAAAGGGTTTAACAAAAATAACCCATCAACTGTTTAGGAATTCCAGCCATTTTTATACATAGTCCCTCATTTTCATAGGCTCAAAAGTAATTTGCCTTTGCAAAATAATTATAAATATAAGGATTATTTTTAATACTTGGATGAAAATCATTTACTACAGCCACCTTCAGTTACTGCTTGTCTGTGGGTCTTTCTGCCCTCAGTTTTGTCTTCATTAAATGAAAAGGGTGCTTACTAAGGGATAATTGTTATTACACTGAATTATAATTATTATTATAATTATAATTAGTTATTGGCTCTACTTGGGCACCCACATATATAAAATGACCCATTTTCAACTTGTTCAGTCTGACATTAGAACGTCTTATTTCACTCATTTCAAACTAACTGATTTTTGGCAACAAACCTGCCTGAGTTGTGTGCTCTGCAGTACCTGAGTGAGAAATGGAGGCTTTGCTGTGTGCATCTAGCTAGCTTCTACCATAGTCTGCATGTGAGTTGTTTTCTGGGCTTTCAGTAATTGTAACTACAGAAAATAACCTGAGTTACACTCTCTCCATTTAAACCACATCAATTCTCAAACTGTGTGTGTGTGTGTGTGTGTGTGTGTGTGTGTGTGTGCGCACTCACACATCCACTGCTAAGATACTGTCTGATAACTGGACACGTCTGTCACTTCATTCACTGTCTTTCTTTCTCTGCTCCACTCTTTTTTTTTGTCTGTCTCTCCTTTTATTCTCTTATTTTCTATCCTTCATCCTGTCACTCTCCCCCCTTTTCTTTATGTCTCTTGCCCCATCCCTATCAGTCTTGTCATGTCCTTCGTTCATGCAAAAGAAAACCACCATCCACTCCCCTCCCCTCCCCTCCCCTCTCGCTCTCGCTCTCGCTCTGTCCTCCCTTTCCCCTCTTCTATGCTTTATTTTGTGTTTGGTCACAAAATTGCCATCTGTCTCTTGACACACACACAAGCACATACACACACTCTGATTGACAAAAGGCTCTCAAGGTTTCTGCTGAATAGCCTCAAAACAAACTCTCTTCTTCTCAGATGTGATGGATAATTAATGAGAGCGCAGTGTGTGTTTTTGAGGGAGTGGTGGCAGTTTCAAAATTTTGCTATAATTGTTTACCTGCAAAACATCTGTTTATTTGCAATGTGGCTCAAATGGTTTTAGAGGGTTAGGCTCAAGGTATTGTGTGGCGTTGTTATTGTGTGGTGTTGTTATTGTTGACCAATCCCATGGAAGAAGAACAGAACCAAGAGTTTGTTCTGTCTCTTAATATTTCCTGCTCTCCAAAAATTATGTACGAATCGTTTCATTTGCAGATCATCTAATACAGATTTCTGACCATTTTGAGTCTGATTCGCTTTTAGTCCCAAGTCCACTGGTTCCTGCTGAAGATGTAAATCTTTGTAAACTCTACGAAAGGCTCATCATTTATCTTGGCACTACACTTTTTAGCAAACATTACTCTAATATGAGGGAGATAATGTATTTCCTGGGGACTATTTTAAGTGGTGGATTAATCCACATTTGTTGCTGTCGTGATTTGGTTTCTGGCAGCAGGACAGTAAACCATGTGTCAGACTGAGTCAAAGTAAATGTGTGTGTCTGTCTGTGTTTTTTTGTTTGAGTGTGTTCATGGCAATGAAGGGATATGTGGCTCTTTGATGTGATTTTAAGAGTTTTTGGACAACAATGAAGCATCTATGGCACAGGGAATATGATATATCATGCTTTACATACACACAGTAATTGAATAGAGGGGAACAGTCAGGATGTTCAGTGTAAACCAGGGACTCTCCCAAGGTTGGAACTTCAAAGACCCAAATTATAATGGGTGTGGTTGTGAAGTGTGTGTCTGTGTGTCTTTGTGTGTGTGAGGGAGAGAGAGCAACTTATAAATAGATTCTGTGTGAGGCTGTGTGCTTGTGTGGGGATTTGCACTTGTCTCTTTCTACTGTATCTGTCAAGTCTGGTCTGTAAATATGTTAAAATATACATTTGAAGTCTGGGCCTCGGTCTCTGTCTCATTACTCCGACAGAAGAGACAAAATTTGATCAGTCCTCATCACCAACTCTCCTCTCTCTAAGATGTGTTCAGTGTGTCTTTACTTTGCTCTGCTATTATGGGGGTGTCAGAGTTCATTACAGTCAGATGTAGGTGACTCCTTGTCTCCTCATTTTATCCCAACAGGCCACGGTTCCAAACTGGAAGAAGGCTCTTCATGTTGTATGTCAGCAAATGTGCACGGGGCATCAGAGAAGTTGGTGTAGCTGTTTTTATACTTGTACAAGTATGTTTGTGTTTTTTTTTTAATTTTTCTTTTATTCCAGGCTAATTTACATTAAATGGCTCACAGATTTGGACCAGGTCGGCCAGAGAGCCTGCTCGCACTTCAACACAGTCCAATGTCCAACGCCATAAGAATTACAGATTTTCCTATGGCAGTTTTTTGCCTTGACAGAAGGAATGAAGAGATACAGTGCAGGAGGGAGGTAGTGAGGATGTGTGCTATGTTTAAAATGCAATGACATGCACTATTCTGTGTGTAAGCGGTTAATGTTAGTCTGTGTGTGTGTGTGTGTGTGTGTGTGTGTGTGTGTGTGTGTGTGTGTGTGTGTGTGTGTGTGTGTGTGTCTTCCAGTAAATGTTACTGCAGAGGCTGACATGGCGATTCCAGGAAGTGCTGACACTTAATTGCAACTATCTCTTGAGGTGCGTGTGTGTGTGTGTGTGCCAGTAAATGTGCAGAGGCTGACATGGCGATTCCAGGAAGTGCTGACACTTAATTGAACATATCTGTCTTTATAGATGTATATATGTAAATTTTTTATCTCTTTTTGATGCAGTTTTATGTGTTTTGCAAGTCAAATAAAGAGGGAGGGGGATGAGGAGTGAGCAAGGTTGATGGATAACTGAGAGAGACTGACAGTGGGTAGGGTGTGTGTGTCTATCGTTTTACCAACCCAGTTTAGATGAAACTACACCCCTTTCCATGTGATGCCAGCTTGGACTTAATGACCAAAGCCCTAACCCTGACCAGTATGGAGGTGACTGTGGTTTCATCTAACCTGCAAAGTAAATGCAGACATGAGAGTGCAGCTAAATGGATTTTATTGAATCTGCGTATTGATATGAAACAGAGTCATGAAGCTCTGGTATACTTCCAGAGAGACGTGATCCCAGCAGCTGTCACATGTTCCTCCAAAGACCTGATACCAGGTCCTGAAGGCTGCTGCTGACCGACTGTGATGAAAAGTTAAATGTGAACTAAGTGATTCTACATTTTAAAGCTTCACTAATCAATGTTTTTACAGTGATTATGGATCAAATGATTGTAACCGCTCAAAGTGGAGAGAAACACTTAATTATCACCAGACTCCTACCTGCACCTTCATCAACCCCATATACAGTCGTAGCAGCTGTTTGCTTTCTGGAGACGAGGATCAATATCGGAGCCAATTTGGGCATATTTTAATTGTTCAGTAATGGCTGAAACAGAGTCGATCAAATATTGATCTGTCAGCTGTATTTAGTCCCCCTCAGCCTGCCAGTGGTGAAGCGCTGTTCTGCTTTACCACAGCCCATAGTGCAGTTTTTTCCTTCCCATTTTCTTTAAGATCATTTTGTTGGTATTGCTATCAGTATTTAGCAACAGTAGTAGAGCTGTGGCTGAGTATGTTAATGTTAAGAATTAACCAGTGCAACATTCTCTGAGTGTGATCAATGGAAAAAGGGGAACCACTTAATGCTAATAAATATGTTATTTCTCCCCTCAGTCTCATTAGCAAAGAGCAGTATACAAAACATCCAGGTAGCTTCTTATCAGTGAATGCAACTTTAAAGCTCTGGCTCCAATTCAGCTCTTCGATTTAAACAGCAAATGCACTCAGAGCTCAAGGGAGTATGAGTTTATCCGGCCAAATGTTCAGAGTAATGTGGATCACAGAAACTGATGAGATATGATTTGACGTGATTAGGAGCAAAGGAAAGGAGGAGTGAGAGGGAAGAGGGGTGAGATCAGGGAGGTGAGGATAGATGGAGAGAGAAGGAAAATATGGGAAAGACAAAAACAATAAGAAACTCGGCACTGACTTTAGAGGGAGATGGATGAATTGAAAAAGTAAAGATGAAAAAGAGGAGAGGAAGCTGTTGGCTAGAGAAATGGATGGGTTGGCCATGACAGCTCCAATGATTTCTGACTCACGAGACACACTGTAATCATCCTATGTGCGTGCATGCGTGCGCGCGCACGTGCTTGCGTGTGTGTGTGTATGTGCACGCACATGCATGTGTTGTAATTCCAGATATGCTAGAAGCTCTCTGCCACTGTGATATTTTCTCATCACTCAGACAGACAGTCACACTTCACAGGAAGGGAAACCGACTACGACACGAAGCAGTGTGTTTATACATGTGTGAAAGACATTATATCAGATATGAACTGAACAAACTAAACACACAGTGGCCTCATATACTCGTTTAACAAAAGCTGAGCTGATCCATGTATTTATACCTGTATTGCACATTCAAATTTGATATCAAGCAGACGGCTTGGCGCAGATTTTCCAGAAACAGTTAAACTTGAAGATCATGATAAACGAACGGTTTCATTCTCAACCTCACATCCAAGTTACAAAGGAGACATTTTCTATCCTCTGGGACTGAACAGTGGTGTCCTGTGTCCTCAGGTTACGAGTGTGCTATTGTTCAGGATGGTGTGCATGCATAGTAACACAAGAACACATTGTGATTGAACAGTGCCGCCCATCATATGAAGCCACACCTGACAGCTCCCGGGCAGCTTACAGAGCAGAGAAGTGTGTGTTGATGTCTAATGTATTCTCTTAATCATGACCCTCGTCCTCCTGGTCTGCTAAAATGAGTAAGGGGGCGAGGGTGGAGATCAATGGTCCTTCCTAGCTCTGAATCTCTCTTCAGCTCCAAATCGCTATGAAAACATTAAACCCTAACCTTCCAGTCAAACATCAGGGATTTAAATCGCTCTGGTTACTATACCTTGTCAAGACATTTTTCTTTACTTTAAAATAAATCACATGACTGAAGTTAAAGACACTCATTTGTTGTTTCACTGTGACTTCAGGCAGGTCCTTTTCCTCTGGGGTTGGGGTGTGTGTGTGTGTGTGTGTGTGTGTGTGTGTGTGTGTGTATGTGTGTGTGTGTGTGTGTGTGAGAGAGAGAGAATTTTGAGCTGTCCTTTTTTTCTATTGTCATTTAGCTTTTCCTGTTTTCTTGCCACAATGTGTTGCCTTGTGTCATGTTGCCCTGCTGCCTTGTTGCATTGCTTTGACCTGTTTGGTGGTGTTACAATGTCTGATGTTGTGTCCTGTAAGTATATATTCAGGTGTGTCATCTTTAGTTTAGTTACGTGTTGTTTCTGTAATGTATTTCTTTACAAACCTACTACAATAATTCCTTATGTCATTTGCACCTTTTTATTTTTAAACATTTTTATCCACCATATTTTCCCCTTGGTTTTAAATGATCTTTCCGATTATAGCCCGACTGACACTGGATTTTGAGGCCAGTTCTCATTTTTATATTTTAGTTTAAAAAATAGTAATAATACATTGGCCATAAGTTTCACAACAGATTGATAAAGATTTGTGACTAAGATATTTACAGAGCAGTGTAGAGATACACTTGTTTGTGATCTGTGGTTTACACATTATATAATAGAGACACAGTTAATAAATGAGTGTAAATACTAAACCTCGTTACCAATCAGCTGACTCGTGCACCGATTCTTATCTATCAGCAATAAGCTGATATTGGCTGAGGGATCAGGCCAGATGATTTATTGGTGTCGTTCTAGTCCGCACATCCTTGACCTGCATGATAAGGACAAAGCATCTGTGTTTGGGAAAATCCTCCAACTGTGATACTCACTTTACTTGTCTACTGGTTGATCTATTTTAGAAGACCAATTAGTGTGTGCGTGTGCGTGTGCGTGTGCGTGTGTGTGTGTGTGTGTGTGTGTGTGTGTGTGTGTGTGTGCGTGCGTGCGTGCGCGTGTGCACGTGTGTGAGATGTAGCAGACAGTGTGTGGCTTTGTTTTATAACAGGACTCTGCTGAAACCGACAGGACTGTCTGAAATATGAAACCTCTACACAGTCTGGGGATATATGTGTGTGTATTTGTGTGTGCGTGTATCTGTGTGTGTTTGTGATTGACCTGTGAGTGTTTGGTTTAGATCAACAGACAACAATGGGATCATCACTTCCTTCTAAACAGTGACCGTATGTGCGACAGCTGTAAACACAGGCCACCTGTTTACATTTGGGTGATGTGCGTGCGTGCGTGCGTGCGTGGCAGGGTTTGGTTTTAGTTTCCTGTTGCCCATTCAGAACCTCTTTGAGAGTTTGCCATATTTCTCACTTCCTCATGTGACTCACCTGGCGACATCACACAGTGACATCACCATCTCGGGGAGGAAGCGTTGTTCAAAAGGGCCGAAGGAGCCTCACACTTTCAAACACTCCCTCTTACTTCAGTTCCCAGCAGTTTTCTCTTCATACAGAGATTTTATTTTATTAGTTGTTTCTTTTTGATTCACTTGAAGCTGTGAATACTTCTTTCTGCCTCTGTTAAGGTAAGAATCACCAGTTTTAGGTGTTTGAATTAAAAACTGTGTTTTTTAGAGTGATTTATTTTTAAAAAATAATTTCTGCTTATTTTCCTGCTCGTTGTTTATTTCTTGGGTGTGTGCTCCATCTCATCTTATTTTGCAGAATATTTCTGATTTCTCTATTAATAACTATTAAGCTTCGACGAGACTTTTTAGACTTAAAACTTTATTTTGTTCACACAATTAAAACATCATAGTGAAGGAGAAATGACGATGGCACAGAAACGGAGGCAGATGGAAACCAAAAGGCTTTTGCAACACAGAACAGTTTGATTAATTATAATCAAACATCAAAGACAAAGCAAGAACAAATATCAAAAGCAGATAAAAGAAATGAAAGAGGAAATTTACTGAAGACAATAAATCTGTTAAATCTGATTAACTATTGATTATACTCAAACCCGTTTCTGTTGTTTGCTCTCAGTCCCCTGATGGAGAGAATGAGGCTTTTTTTCTTCCCTTTTATTTATTTATTTTTTTATATTTTTCAGATTTTATCCAGCCTGCGGGGGTGTGATAGCATCATGTGCTTGATACTATCACACCCCTGCAAACTGAGCAGCTGCTGTTCAAACCTTGGCTGGGTGGGAGTTTATTATTACCACTGATGTTGTAAACATACATTTGTAAGGTTCTGTGAGAAACTCAGTCTGGCAGATGGTGATTGAAGTAAAAGTACACAGATACAAATACATGAAATAAATTCTGCTGGTGATTCAATTATTACTTTTCTTTGTGCTGTAAAACACTTTTCACAGCTCTGTCAAATATCAAAGGGGCCCTGATTTTACACATTAAGATCAGTTTGTTGCACATGTTGAGTGTACTAAGCTTAAACCAGGTTTATGATGCCTTCTGTAGCTCTGGAGGAGCTTTGTGACGTCTCGAAAATCACCCCGGGAATGATGTTGGAGGTTGTCTCAGCTAAGTCTGAAGAAAAAAACTGTTGACCTGCACAGCTGGGAACTGTTGGACCCTTTGCTTATGGAACCTGGTCCACACTAGGGCATAAAACTCAGGCTTTTCTAAAATTACTGCTTGTTTGCACTGGTTCAGATTTGTGGATGAGGTGGCAAATTTGTGTTTTCCACTTGGCTGGGATTTTATTTCACACAGGAAAAAAATTCAAGTGAACGAAAGCTAAAGTTAAAACGGGGGGGGGGTGATCTGGCACATTCAGGGAATATCAGCATGTTTTATAAATATTGGATTTTACAGGAAGATGGCAGAACAAGCTTTTTCAAAGGACTGAGGACTCTCATGGATACAAGGTTAGAGCTGGCGTTCACCGGTGTTATTACATGGAACAAGTTACCTGTGCATATTAAAAGCACCTCATCCTGGCAGAGCGCTGCTTCCTCCTTCTGACTTCACTATTTCTGTTAATGATACTGTAGCTGCTGAAAACACCTGTAGGGAACTGATACTGTCTTGACTTATTGTGACATCACTTAAAATATTCTTGATAAATCAAATTCTTATAGGGGATTATTTTCTCACTGATAGATGATCAACATCCCTGGTATTAGTGTATGTTTGTTGATTTATTCTGTGAAACTCTGAGTCAAATAAACTCTCCGTGTGTGTCAAGTGTCTGATATGAATAAATTCACTGAAAATCAATTTAACAAAAAAAGTTATACTTGTGAAAATTATTACTAATGATAATAATCGCTCCTTTGAGCCCTTATATGGGAGATGGATGATCCTCACTGACGCATATCTGCTATTAATCAGTTAATCATTATTTCAAGTTCTGTGTCTTGTGATTGGTTGATCTTCCTGCTGCTCAACCCGTCTTCTCTGTCTTTGATGCGTCTCTTGTGCAGGAGCGGCCGGCTGCAGCCTAACTGAAGATGTCTGATAATGGGGAGGTCGAGGACAAGCCCCCAGCTCCGCCCATGAGGAATACCAGCACCATGATTGGGTCAAGCAACAAGGACCCCGCCCCCCTCAACCACGGTTCAAAGCCCCTCCCACCGAACCCGGAGGACAAGAAGAAGAAAGATCGCTCAATTCGGTTCATCTTGACCGGAGGTGGTGATAAGAGTGAGTATGGAGAGAGTGAGAACTGTTGGAAACCTGAATGTTCATGCTGGTATGGTACAACAGAACCATGAAAATCTTAATGAAGACAACACTCATAATTTTGTCATGGGATGCAGAACTGTATTCATGTTGGAATAGAGCAGGTTTCTTACATCCACACACAAACAATTACAACTAAAATGGAACCCAGCAAAGCCAGTGTCAAACATCATATACCAAACCTCGGGGAAAAAAATTAAATTCCTAGCAAGTGATCCAGATCTGCCCCAAAATTTAATGGGTTCTTCCTTGGCCCATGTCCCCTCCTTCCACTAAGTTCAGCACAAATCAACGTAAGCACAGCTGACCTTTGACTTCAGCAAACCCACAAACTCATGTCTATTAACACACATTCAGAGTGAACACAGCCATACAAACAGGGCACCTCACTGCTCTTCTCATCGTGGAGATATACAGTAGTTTTATAAACAGTGCAGTGAGGTCTGCTTCAGACTGACTGAGAGCAGCTTTGATACAATAAGGCCAGACATACGGATGTACACGGCTCTGATACACAGAGGGAGACTGTGAGATAGAACCACACACACTGAGGAGATGTAAAGTGTGTTTATTGATTATTGATTGAGCCACGTCTGATAGTAAATACATGAGATCTTTGATGACATGAAACATCATGTTGACAATGTATGAATTCTAGTGCGCTTTCAAAAAATGAAAGGCTATAACCATGCTGGTGTGGTTCAATGCTCACTTCCTGAGCAGCCAGTGTATTATAAAAAACAGGAGACCAAAAATGGATTTATCTGTTTACATCCAAGTCTTACAAAGAAGTCAGTCAATAACTGGCATTTTTCCATCAGGCTGTGAGCATCTACCGTCTGCTTTCATGTTGCACACAGTGCAAGTAGTTTCCTACAAAGCAGCAGGGCATAGTGGGAGGAGCTGGTTACCTGGCGGAGAAGCTGCAGGTGTGCAGCCTGTGGCCTGCAGCTCTTCACCCAAGTGCTCACTGTGGCTTCCTTCCTTCTTCTTTCACAACTCTCTCAGCCACTATTTAGCTTTATAGACAAATTTCTGGTGAACAGGTGCTTTTATTGTGAAGCAGCAGTAGTACATGTTGGTTCCTGCATCAGCGGTAACTCGGTCCAGCTCTAATGCAGCTATAGGAGGTTGAAAAGTAAACAGTTATGCTGACAGCAACCAGATCAAATTACAGAGGGTAACACCGAATTACAGAAATGATATGTGTACAAGGAAAATTTGAATCTTGTGTGGGAAATGCTGATGGCTAGTAATAATGAAATAGTCAATGCAGATAGTAAAGCCTCTTCAGACCAATTAAATTTGCTGCTGTCTTTTACAGCCTCATGTTCCCTTACACATAACAGAACAATCCCAACCAGTTCTAAGCAGCGATAGATTTCCCTGAAAGAGAAGAAAAACAAGGGTATCAGTACTTGGTAATCACCAATAATCAAGAACTGAGACAGAATAAACAATGAAAAGCAGGTGAAATAAACCCTGACCTGTAGAAGAATTATCTACACAGGATTTAAAAACGTCTGCATTAGTTATTCCTGCGTTTAATCCCATGGAAAGCTTTAAAGTCAGTTTGTAGAAGGGTATTCTCCCTTTCACTGTTAGATGATGAGTTTAACTTGTATCTTCCATCAGACATTATTTTTCACAAGTTGTCTTCTGCTCTGAACGCCATGTAATTATTTGCTACTGTAGAGACACAGTTTAGATTTATTGTTCCGTTTATTGAGCTGATGTAAATAAAAAAATTCCTTGTAGTAGAATGCCGATTTATTATACATGGATTCCACCTGAAGACGGGTGATGACATGACTCATCAACAGACACACGCACATGCGTATGCACAGGCACATGCACACATGCACGTGCACTCACACATACAAACACAGGCGTAACTGCTGGATCGCTGGTGGTAAATAAAAGCTCATTAGCTGTTTATTGCTTGTCTGACCCCTAATGGAGGCTGATATTTGACCCTGACCTTTTACCCCAACAGCTGCTTGTTTTGGAGTTCAAATCATAATCCTCTCAAATCTGAATTGCATCTTCTTCTTTTTCTTTCGGCTTTTCCCTTTAGGGGTCGCCACAGCGAATCAGTGTCCTCCATCTAACCCTGTCTTCTGCGTCCTCTTCACTCACACCAACTACCTTCATGTCCACTTTCACTACATCCATAAACCTCCTCTTTGGTCTTCCTCTAGGCCTCCTGCCTGGCAGTTCAAAACTCAGTATCCTTCTACCAATATATTCACTATCTCTTCTCAGGACATGTCCAAACCATCTCAGTCTGGCCTCTCTGACTTTATCTCCAAAACCTCTAACATGTGCTGTCCCTCTGATGTACTCATTCCTGATCCTATCCATCCTGGTCACTCCCAGAGAGAACCTCAACATCTTCATCTCTGCTACCTCCAACTCTGCCTCCTGTCTTTTACTCAGTGGCACTGTCTCTAGACCAAACAGCATCGCTGGTCTCACCACAGTTTTGTACACCTTTCCTTTCATTTTAGCTGAAACTCTTCTATCACACATCACACCTGACACTTTTCTCCACCTGCTCCAGCCTGCCTGCACACGCTTCTTCACCTCTTTCCACACTCTCCATTGCCCTGGACTGTTGACCCTAAGTACTTAAAATCCTCCACCTTCTTTATCTCTTCTCCCTGTAACCTCACTCTTCCACTTGGGTCCCTCTCTCTCGCACACATGTACTCTGTCTTGCTGCGGCTAACCTTCATTCCTCTCCTTTCCAGGGCAAATCTCCACCTCTCAAGCTTCTCCTCCACCTGTTCCCTGCTCACTACATATCACAATGTCATCTGCAAACATCATAGTCCATGGAGATTCCTGTCTAACCTCGTCTGTCAGTCTGTCCATCACCATAGCAAACAAGAAGGGGCTTAGAGCTGATCCCTGATGCAGTCCCACCTCCACCTTGAACTCCTCTGTCACACCTACAGCACACCTAACCACTGTCTTACAGTCCACATACATGTCCTGCACCACTCTAACATACTTCTCTGTCACTCCAGACTTCCTCATACAGTACCACAGTTCCTCTCTGGGCACCCTGTCATACGCTTTCTCCAGATCTACAAAGACACAATGCAGCTCCCTCTGACCTTCCCTGTACTTCTCTATCAACATCCTCAAAGCAAATACTGCATCTGTGGTACTCTTTTGGCATGAAGCCATACTGCTGCTCACAAATGCTCACTTTTGCCCTTAGTCTAGCTTCAACTACTCTTTCCCATAGTTTCATTGTATGGCTCATCAGCTTTATTCCTCTGTAGTTGCCACAGTTCTGCACATCTCCCTTGTTCTTAAAAATGGGCACCAGCACACTTCTCCTCCATTCCTCAGGCATCTTCTCACTATCTAAGATCCTGTTAAACAACCCAGTCAGAAACTCTAGTGCCGCCTCTCCTAGACACTTCCATACCTCCACAGGTATATCATCAGGACCAAGTGCCTTTCCACTCTTCATCCTCTTCAGTGCCTTCCTCACTTCATCTTTACTAATCTTTGCTATTTCCTGATCCACTATAGCCACATCTTCTACTCTTCGTTCTCTCTCATTTTCCTCATTCATCAACTCTTCAAAGTAGTCTTTCCATCTTCCCATCACACTGCTGGCACCTGTCAATACATTTCCATCTCTATCCTTAATCACCCTAACCTGCTGCACGTCCTTCCCATCTCTGTCTCTCTGCCTTGCCAATCTGTATAGAGCGATAGATATCATTCATCATATCAATCGCTCCTTAAAACCAACTTTGGCTTTTTTTCTGTAACTATTATTATGGAGCAACAGAATCCTCACTGCTTGATGGCTACAGATTATTTTTTCATTACAATTTTTTTTTAGGAATTGAAGAAAAAAATAGTAATATCCAGTCATTTGAATGAGATTTGTTTAAAATAAAGTCATAAAAAACCTTTGGACTCACAAACTCTTCATTCAGTTCTGCATCAGAATGAAACACGTTTTAAGTTTTAATGTAACAGTGTATTGTGAGTCTGAGCGACCTGACCTTCAGACCACTGTACACACAGAGATTTCGGAGCGAGCAGTGTATGAATAGCTCCGCTCTACATGTCTCAAATCACATGGCTGGCCTGCTTTAGACAATACATACATGATGTGCATGCGCACACACACACACACACACACACACACACACACACACACACACACACACACACAAACACACACACACAGATTCTGCCAGGGCTGCTAGTGTACAGAACCAAAACTTCAATCAGCCAGAAGACAGTTTAAATTCAAGAGAGACAAATTATTAGTTTAGCATTTTTATTGGCTAATAAATTCATTTTTTTTAAATCAGAATCTGATTCAATGATTTACCTCTTGATAACCAGTAATTATGAATGCATTCCATTTCCAACAAACTGGTACATCTTTTCTTTTAGGTTTCATTGTTGGGTTTTTTGTTCATTTTCCCAGAACACACTATCACACTTTTTACCAACAGATGTAGCTGAGGGAGCTGTGTAGCGCCAGATATCCTGACAGATGGTTTTCAGTCTTTATTTCCTCAGTTTGAGATTCTGACGTCTGAGTGATGCTATAGAGGCCGTCTGGCAAACAAAGATATTTTAAAGAAATCTTTTTATTCCAAGTTGAATAAATATTTTAAAGCAGAAAAAAACAAATGCACATTCTTTCTCCACAGTATTTTATTTTTTAATGTTTTATGCTTTCTTCATACTTTGAGGTTTTTTTCTATTGCCAAGATTTAGATGAGAAGATCGATACCACTCTCAACAGTAGATAGCTGGTTAGATTAATTTAGCATACAGACTAAAATATGGGAGAAATTGCTAGCCTGGCTCAGTCCAAGTACAACAAAATCTGCCTTCAGGTACAGATAACGTTCACTCGTTAAAATGCTGTATCTTGTTTGTTTTAATCCAGAGGAAAAAAAACAAAATGTAAAAACAGTAATTCACCATTTTATGGGGAGGTTTTATGCCAGACTGTTATTTGGCAGAAACCAGTGGACACCGAGGGACCGATTACCCATGATGCTTTGTGTGGATTTTGTGGTCCTGCATCACTGTTAGTCGTCCCCGGGGGCTCTCGTTGGAGATATGATTTCCCAGAGGATCACCTCAGTCGTTTTGAACATATGGCGTCTCCTCTTGTTTCTTTCTCTGTGATTCTGTCTCTCTCTTTTTTCTCACTCTTTCTGTATTTTTCTTTCCATTTTCATTTTCCTCTTTACTACTTCTATTTTCTAATATTCTCTTGTGTTTTCTTTGAGCTTTCCCTCGTTTTTTCCTCCTCTTTCCCTTTTTATTCTTTCTCTCTGGATTTAAAACCATTTAAGGAATTTTAATGAACCTTGGTTCTCCTAGACCTTCATCTTCAAGGGCTTTCTAAAAGTTGCATTTAAGATTTTCTGTTAAACTCAGTTCAAATGCCAAGGTAACATGCTTACAATTTCATGCTCTTTTTTTACTCATAAACATTTATTCTAAAAGAGAATTCATTCTTCCATTCTAAAATCGAACATTTTAATGAGTATAATCTGGCTTGTAAACAACATGTTATGCTTATTATTGTGTTTTTCCAGAGACAATCTGAAATTCCTGTTTGTTGCTTCTTCTTTCAGCCTATAAGAAAAAGGAGCGTCCAGAGATTTCTCTGCCGTCTGACTTTGAACACACCATCCATGTTGGTTTTGATGCTGTTACTGGGGAGTTTACTGTAAGTGTGTGTGTGTGTGTGTGTGTGTGTGTGTGTGTGTGTGTGTGTGTGTGGAGTCTTGAGAAGGTTTCTCCCATGCGTTGTAAAACACACAAAGGAACTGCAGTGTGTGTCTGTGGTGTGTATTTGTGCACCTGGTGTGTTTGCAACACTTTTTAATTGCTTTACTGAAGGACCCATGTTTGTTGTTGGGTGCAACTGTGTGTGTGTGTGTGTGTGTGTGTGTGTGTGTGTGTGTGTGTTTGTGTTTGATATATACACACACTTGGCAAATGAACCTTTTAAGTAATCACATTAGACAAAGATGCCTTGTTTAGCTGACTCACTTGATCTGCCTGACCAGGCTCATTCAGCTGGGAGTTAAACCGTGTGTGTGTGTGTGTGTGTGTGTGTGTGTGTGTGTGTGTGTGTGTGTGTGTGTGTGCGCGCTCACTCAGCTATACCTCCCTCTTCTGTAATCTGGGTCATAGTTCCAACATCTTACTTACACTCAAATCTATATGCAAATAAACATTTGTCATTGTTACTTAAATCAATGCTACCTTGCATAAACCACAGTAGAACAGAGTGAAGTGATGGAGTGATGGATGCATGAAGTTGTGGAGCACATGTGATGGACTGTACCCAGAAGATGAACAGAGAGAGAGAGCTGGAGGACGAGAAGTGACCTAGTTATCTGACCTAAGTAGAAATATGACAAGGCGACCTTGTTAAGACTCTTTACCAAGCATGCGTGGGCCTTTGTTTGTGTGTGCGTGCGTGCGTGCGTGCATATAGGGTATGCCGGAGCAGTGGGCCCGGCTCCTGCAGACATCCAACATCACCAAGCTGGAGCAGAAGAAGAATCCTCAGGCCGTCCTCGATGTCTTGAAGTTCTATGACTCAAAGGAAACGGCCAACAGCCAGAAATACATGAGCTTCACAGGTAAACATCCAGACACGCCACGCACACGCCACGCACACACAGTTCTTGGCACAACCTTTAGGCACAAAAGTAAAGTGAAGGTATATTCCAAATAAAGCCACTCATATTTTTATTTATCAACTGTCAATTCCTACAAACCAAAAAAAATCCAAGTCAAATCACAATCTGCTTTGACCCCCCTTTGCCTTTAGATCAGCACCAGTTCTTCTTGGTCACCTGCATAGTTTGGTTCCAGAGTCTCAGAGAACCTACCTCAGTTCTTCTGTGGACTTAGTCTGTCTCAGTGTCTTCTGTCTCTTCATGTGATCCCAGACTGACTCCATGATGTTGAGATCAGGTCTCTGTGAGGACCAGGTCTCCTTGTACTTGTGGTCTCTGAAGATACAGAAGTTCTCTATGACAGTGGCTGTGTGTTCATGCTCATTGTCTCCTGCTGCAGGATGAATTTGTGGCCAATCAGGCGCCTCCCTGATGGTGTTGTGTGACGGAGAAGACCTAAACTTCTGAAGTGCCTAAAACCTTTGCACAGAGCTGCATCTTGTTCTTCCTTCTTAGTGAGTTTTTCTCATAATTTTCTGTTGTGTTTTTCTGTGTAGATAAAAGTGCCGATGCCTACAGCTCCTCCATCACTACGGTAAGACCACTTCTGTCAACATCTGTGTTCTATTTCCAGTCTTTATGTCAAGCTAAGCTAAACTAACTGGCTGCTGGCTGTAGCTTCATATTAACCATTCAGATCTTCTTATCTGACTTAAGAAACATTAGAGTATTTGTAAAATAAAAAATTAAACTATTCCTTTAAAATGATTTCATCATTTGAGCTGTGGAATTACTGGTTAAATCAATATTTTAAATTAATGATTATTTAGATGAACTTGAAAAACACCCAGTTTGTATTTAGTGGAGATTAAATAGGTTAAGGAGAAAAACTTCCTCCTGACATCCCGTACATACATATTTGTTCTAGCTTAAAAAGGAATCTGGTGGTGAATGTAGGTTTTTGATTGGCTTAATATCTTTTTAGCAAAAAATGGAATTATTAATGCCAAACCAAATTAAAAAAAAAAAAATAAATGCTCTGAAAATACTCACTGCACTTGGATATCTAAAATATGTCTGTAATGGATTTGCAAAACATTTCAATTTGAGGAAAACAACTTTCCTGAGATCTTGTTTTTACTTGCAGTTCTAATTTAAATGACAAGTATTTTACTTACTTTACCAGTGTCACTTCTGCTCCTAGATGTGCATGAATTTATTTGTATTTTTTGAAAGTATATTGTGAAATTCTATTTTTGTTGAAATCTTATCATTTTTTATGGTCTAAATATTTAGCAAAGCTAAACTGTGATTTTTTTAAGTTCACTATAAACACAAACAGTCCTGGAACCGTAGGTTGTACCCTGATATCAAATATGAAGTTAATGTCATTTATGTACAAAATTCTCGTTTTTATTTCGAATTTTCTATTCAAGGAAAAAATAATATATATAATTTCCTGTGTCCTAATATCTACTTCAGTGGCCGTTAGAGCTTAGAAGTACACAGGTATTCTACCTGGTGTGTGATGCACTATGAGTGCATCTCCAACACAGGACCAACTTTATTGCTGGATGACAGAGACACACACAAACGCACAGACACACAAACACACACACACACACACTGCTTCAAAATTTCTGGTTCTTATTTGTGTTTTTGCTGCAGTGAAAGTGTTTTCTAAAATGATGAATATATAGAGAATATAGAGGAGGAGGGAAGGGGAAATGATGAAGATGACGATGGCATCTTCCATCCTCCCTCCCCTCCCCTCCCCTCCCTCCCTCCCTCTCTCTCACTTTCTCTCTCTCTCTCTCTCTCTCTCTCTCTCTCTCCCTCTCCCTCCCTCCCTCCCTCTCTCTTTCTGCATTGTGAATCAGCATCTTTTCGTCCTCTTACCATAACCCAGTCTCTGCAGCTTTGCCACCAGCCAAGCATCAGACTATCACAGAGAAGGAGAGATAGAGGAGAGAAGAAGGGCGGGATGGAGAGCAGGATGTGTCACTAGTGACGTTCAGCAGCCAGACATGACCAGAGCTCTCAGACATCAACACTGATGATGAGAGGAGGGAACCACAAAAAGGGTGGGAAGACAGAGAGGGAGGCAGGAAAGGAGGGAGGTTAAATCCAGAGGAGAGGAGCTAAAGACGGGTAGGAGAACATCTCCCCGTGGCGTAGTGATTAGGCAGTGGAGGGAGTGACAGCAGCAACTGTAGCATGATGGGTCTCGTATCGCTGTTAGCTCACATGACAATGATGTCACTGAGGCTCCGCCCTCTCTCACCCTGTGACATCACGCAGAGTGCCAAGGCTGTGTCGGAGACGCCTGCCATAGCGACGGTATCTGAGGACGAGGATGAGGACGAAGCCGAGCCGCCGCCGGTGATCGCGCCCCGACCGGAGCACACCAAATCAGTAAGGAAACACACACACACACACACACACACACACACACACACACACACACACACACACACACACACACACACACACACACACACACACACACACACTCTCTACTACACTTACAATTATGACGCTGAGACACCTGTCCATCAAGGTAAACAAATTGTCCTGGTTATGGCTTTATGTCGTGGCAGAACAACAAAACAACAACGGAATTTTTGGAGGAAATTTCTTAGTGCGTTCACTTGAACTAAAAAAAAACTCAAAAACAACTGAAACA
Organism: Istiophorus platypterus; assembly: GCA_016859345.1. Taxonomy (NCBI): domain Eukaryota; kingdom Metazoa; phylum Chordata; class Actinopteri; order Istiophoriformes; family Istiophoridae; genus Istiophorus; species Istiophorus platypterus. Next base: position 2,461,345 of record CM029116.1, read on the forward strand.
TCTGATTAATGTGTAAACAGATGATTGATTGTGTGTGTAAACTAAAGTTAAGGAGATAAAATTAAATGGATTCAAAGATTTTAACCCAACCAAGACCCTGCAGTTTCCTCAAATGTGCTATAGTGATGTGTCAGGTTGTTGTGTCTTTTTGGTCTACCTGTGTACCTGAACTAATTTTTGTTGCCAGTCAGCTCCATGTACTTAACACAGCAGATGCCGGCCACCTTCTCAAGCCCCACTGAGACTGGATTTGTTTATCACCAGGGGAGATGCGCTGATTTTAACATCACCTGCATTGGTCAAGGATTTTAATTCCATGTGGCTGATTTTTCACAACCAACCCCCAAAAAATTACAGCCACAACTGTGTAAACATGCAGGAAGTGGAATTTTTTTTCTTTTTTCTAGATCTTATACACACAAACATGTGGTCACCCACATACAAGCCTATCTGATACACTCCTCTGGCTTTTTCCTGCAGAACCTCCATAATTACACCCTCCAGTTAGTGAAGGGCTCAGCGTAGATTTAATTTCCCACCTCCTCCTATAAAATTAACTCTGTCCTGATGGGGTTTAGCTATTGAAGCAGCCTCATCAACATTAGTTTGCAACTCTCTGTGTTGATAATTAAATTTTGGCCTAATCATTAGTAAAAGTTACTAATATTAACCTGCTTTTGATGAAGGTCAGTTGGTTTCCTGCAGTACATCCTTGTCTGTTACAGATCCAGCTCCTGTTATTTGAGCGAGGTTTTTTGGAGTGAGGGATGGAGTGATGTGCTGCAAAGGTCCCTGTTAATAGTGAAGCTGATCGATTTCTGCCATTTTCTGGAGAAAGTTTCTTCCTTTTTTCTTGAGGGAAAATCATGTAATTTTTTCCTTTTCTGTCACAGTATACTAAATGTCCATCTATCGTTCTTCTCTATATTATTTTTTTTTATTGCTTTTTTGCAGGCAACCAGTGGAATTTTTCAAAAATATCATTTCTTGGTACAACTTCTTTTATTGTCAGTCCAAGACACAATATTTTACTGTCCTCAGAAATCTAATGACCTAAAGTTTCTCTTCTTGAACAGTTAAATATAGCTTCTCCAAAAGAATATTAACAGAAAATGTGGGAATTATTCGCATTTATATGCCCAAAATTTACACTTCCAAGTACAGAGTTGCTTACTTTTAAATGTGAATTATGATTTTAAAAAAACAAAACACTATTTGAAAATTTCCAGCCAAACTTCCTCTGTTTGACAAAAGTTTACTTAATGTCTTTTTTAAAAAATATATAATATGTTTGCAGGATTTATTGACCTTATCGATTCAATTAGAAATTTAACAAATACTCAATCTAGCCGACACAAAACAACCAAACACATTGTTTCTAAAGCTCAATGGATAAGACAGAAAAGTGACTGAAACAACACACAGCGACACATACACAAAGTCTGATTCCATTATCCCTGTTAAGACACTCATTGACATAATGCATTTCCGAACCCCAACCCTGAGCCAAACCTAGCCCTTAATCTGACCTGACCCTAAAACCAAGTCTTGTGACAGGTCCACATGGGTTAGTGTGCATTCAGCTTAACCCCCCCCCCATGATACAAAAACAATTCCCACACACACACACACACACACACACACACACACACACACATACACACCTAAACATCAGCTCTGTCTCATGCTGCACTTTACAGTCCCAGATGAGTCATTTACTGATGTTCAGGTAGCAGTCGTCCATTATGTCTCTCAAACCCATTAATCTTTAAATGGACCTGTCTCACTTCACCTCTTCACCTTTCTAATAAGACCATGAAGACTTCAGTGTGCGTGTGAGTGTGAGAGAGACAGAGAGGGTCACAGGGGAAATCTGAGGTTTTTATTTAGAAACATTTTTTAAAAAAACTTTTTTCTGCTCAGGTTGTTCAGGAATACATACACGCACACGCACACATAATCTGACAACACGATAATCTGACAAGAGACAAAGTTTTGTTTATTAGATGCCCCTGTAGCTAAAACTAGAGGTCTAGTAGAGATACATCCAGACAGTTGAGAGGCTGGAACCATTCAGTGCCTTTGTTTGAAAAATGACTCAAGAGATCAGTTGATTTGTCAATACTAGATTATTGATCAATTGTCTCTCAGGCAACAAATTGATTATGTTTAACCTTCATTTAATAATCACATGAAAAACAGTTACAGCTTTTCTTAGAAAAGTTTTTATTAAACTTTTGAACTAACATAAATCAGAAAGTGTTTTATTCTGTCAAAACATTATGGTAATCTTGTCACAAACACTCCTGGTAAAACTCACACACAAACACACACATATAGACACTCTCACTCAGATAAGTAAACAACTTCAAAAATCCCTTTTTTATATCCTTTCTACTCTTTCTTTCTCTCTCACACACACACATTGTTGCTCCTCAGTCAGACAGGTTGGCGGTTGAGAGGCTTCTTCCATGGCGCCACCACTGTTTCCATGGTGACAAGTCTAGTGCACCTGACTAGAACTCCCACTATAAAACACACACACACACTTTTCATGCCAACAGTCTGAAAGCGAAGCTGAGCTCAAGTCAGTTACTGACAAAGATTTAACCTTATTTGCACTTAACATCAGTATTTTTATTTATTCCCTGACTGAGAATACATGTGAATAGAGACATATACATGTGTTAACAAGCCAAGACAATAAATAGATAATGACTTTAATAGTTTTTATTTATGAATTAAGTTCCTACCTACATCTCATCAATGGTGCATGGCCCCCAAGGCTTTAAAACAGCACAAGGTCTCTTAGGTATGAATGAATGAAGTTTTTATTAATGTGTCATATATATCTCTCCAAGGTGCATTCAGGAAAAATTCAGACCCCTTCTCTTATTTCATATTCTAATAAGTTGCAGCTCTATGCTAAAACCTTTTAAATTCATAACGGTGTTTGGTAAGAGAGGTGACAGATAACCTGATGGCCTCCCTGGCTGAGCTCCAGAGATCCTGTGTGGGGATGGGAGAAGCTTTCAGAAGGAGAACCATCACTGCAGCTCTCCATTGACCAGCCCAGAATGGGCAGATGAAAGCCTCTTCTCAGTGGAAGAGCACCTAAAGGACTCTCAGACTGTGAGAAAGACAAATGTCTGGTCTGATGAAGCTGAAACTGAACTGTTCGGCCTCCAATCAAAGTCATGGTGCTTTGTATTGGATTTGCAGCTGAGCCAGAAAGACCATCGGGTTTTTGATCACAGCTCTTACATAGTTATACACACAACCATCTATTCACTATGATGAAGACTTTGGTTCACCACACTTTATTCTCCATCATTCTTTTAGATATACACTCGCTCGGTGATCGAGCCCCTCCCTCCTCCTCCGACCAAAGATGCTGCAACCTCTCCCATCTCCCTGCCAACTGCTGCGACAGCCACAGTGGCTGCCGCCACCGCTGCCATCACCCCCACCCCCACTACAGAGGGAGCCCCCAGCAGCCCTCCCAGTGCAAGCCCCGCCCCCGGGCCCTCCCTGCCCCGCCCCCAGGACAAAACGAGGAAGAAGAAGATGTCGGATGAGGAGATCCTGGAGAAACTACGTAAGGCTTGTTCACATACTCAGATACACACAGAAATTTATAAAACACTTCAGATTATATTGTTTTAATATATTCTGTCTTTTCTATCACACATATTTATATCAAAGAAGTGATGGTTGAAGTTAGCTGACATTTAAAAATCATACCACCAATAGTTCAGATTACATACATGCACTGAAAAAGGAAAAATTTCACTAGCCAAAAGAATATGGACACCACTTCCCATCGCTGTTTTACATGGTTTGAGATTCTGTTAGTTGTAAATCCTTCAATAATATTTGGATAATGTTGTGGCAGTTTTCCTGTTTCGCTGTGACAGTGGCTCTTTGCACAAAAGTCGGGTCCTTAGAGAGCTGCTTTTCCCAATTTGCTATGTTAGAGCATCCACAGTGCCCAGACCTCCACCCCATCCAACATGAGTGCTAGGTGACACTTATGGGCTTGTGGCTGAATGGAACAAAAACCCCTGCAGCCAGGTCCCAAACTTTGGTGGGAAACCAATAACATAAGAGTTAGGGATTGTCCATCACACAAATGTGCTTGTAAAGGTCTGGATGTCCACATACTTTAGGCTGTATAGTGTATGTAATGATGCATGAAATGGACTTCAACACACACACAGATTTTCAACTAAACTGCTGAACAGAGAGTGAGTGTTGATAAATGAGTGTTGAGATAGTTCCACACCAAGTGTTAGTTACCTGCCTGTTACCAGAGGATGTCAGGCTGAAACTACATTCAGCCCAAAAAAGGAAAAAAAAAGTTTAAAGGTTAAGCTGTTCTCTGTACGGCTGGAGTTATTTGAAGTCCATGGTGCTCTGGACTTAATGTATGAAATCAACATTAAACACTGTCCTATGCCTTGTAATGATTTTTTTTCTTTGAAAAAATCATCATTGCACCATTTCCATATTCTGTAAAGTAAAAAAATCGGTGCTGGTTTTACCTGCTGTGGTTCAGTGAGGACAGTGTCCGCTTGTACTAATTTTAGCCTCCCTCTCATTTCTGATAGGCTGTTTCAGTACGTTGTCTTTATCTGCTCACACAGTTTCTGTCACAGAGCAGGGTTTGGATTTATTTTAGGCTCCAGTCAGGTTGGTGCTGGTTGGAGTGAATACTTTTCTTTTCTTTATTGGTATTGTATTGTGTATTTAACAAGTAGAGCTCAGAAAGCATCGGTCTTTACGAATGAGACAACATAAAAGAGGAATCCTGTAGTCTCTGATTCTTCTAATAAAGGCTTGAGGTTGTTGAGACATATTGTTCACACTGGCTGTGCTGCCCTGACAATCAGTGACCGAGCTGTGTCGAACACTGCTGAAAGGAATGATGGTTAAGTTCCCCAGAGCAGAACCACAGCTTTAAAAGTATTTGAACCCCAGGAAACCTACAGCCCCTCTTCTCGTCTTGAGTCTCACCTTTTTCTAACTGTAGCAATCACCATGAGCCAGATGTGAATATTTATATCTGAGTCAAACATAAGTTAAACACACACAGAGGGTTTGTCTCTGAAATTCAGTCCTATTGACTCTACTAACTTATTTTCTAATGAAAACTATATCAGCTGTATCCCACTTGTTTAAATAGTCATGATCATATCACAACATCTGTGATTTTTACGTTTTTTTTTTACATCATGAGCCACGGTAAACTTAAAAAAAAAATACAGCATCAAATTTTTTACATAGTCTATTATAAATCTAAAATTATCAAATCATTTTTAAACTTTCTCCAAATGATATTTTAGATGGTGTAAAGTCTGAATTGTTTTAAGTTTCATCCAACAAACGTCTTGTTTTCTAAACTTATACAATATCGGATCTTAAAAGTAAATAATGTTTCCTTGTGTCTTATCAAAATTAATTCTCAGTTCGACCCTCATTACAGGTTTAATATAAGTCGTGAAAGCTAACAAAGTCATTTATTTTTAAAGCACAAAAGTAAACACAAACTATACAGTTTATTAGAGAGGAGTCAGAAAATAATAGAGAAATTTCTGTAGAAGAAATATCTGAATAAATAAATGTCCTCAGTGGGCTGGGACTTAAACTTCTACTTTAAAAAACTATTGCCAAACTCTTTACGTTTTAATCAAATGAAGCTATTTTTAATTCCTCATGATGAAAGTTGGTATCATAATTTTTAAAAGTTTTTACTGCTTTAAAATCACACACAACATTTCAGAGTTAAAGCAGATATAAAAACAACTTCTTTGCTGTGTGTTTTAATCCATGAATAAAGCCTTTATATTTTTTAAATCATGCCCCACGCCTGTCCAGATGTACTCAGGTCTCCCTCTGCTGGTAAGACCAGGATTCTTCCTGTCTGTCTGTCTTTCTGATTGACAGACCTGATATCCATTGTCCCCGCCCCCTATGTCCAATCCCTACACCTGATTGGTTGTTTTCTCTTTTTCATCATCCGGTGTCCTGCGGTTCCAGAGTGATTCCAAGTTTTGTCCTTTAATCACTTTCCTACTGTGGACTCTGATTATTGAACTGCAGACAGAGCTTTTCTTTCTTTCTCTCTTTCTTTCTGTTTTTTCTCTATTTTTTCTATTTAGCCATTTTATCTTTCTTTCTATCTTTCTTTCTTAATTCCTTTTGTTCTTTTATTCATGTTTAAAGCAAGAAAGATTGTTTTATTGAAAGATTGATTCCTTTCTTCCTTCATGTCTCTTTCAGTCTTTCTTTTATCAAATTGACTGGTTTTTAAGAAAAAATCATGACTTTTTCTTTTCATCTCCACTTGTTTCTTACCTGTAGAGTTTTTATCTCATCCCTTGTGCCTTCTCCCTGTCTTCTTCTCAGTCTACTATTCCTCTCTTCTCTCTGCTCTTTGTCCCAGTCGGCATGCTGCATTGACCCATGAACATAGAGTAGAGTGAGGATGGATAGAAAGACGCCTGACTCTTCTATCCATTCAGATTCAGTGGTTCTGTAAGATGAAACCATTCAGCTATGGACTCCAGGGCCTGGTTTTCTTTCTCTTGCAGATCCCTGTTTGTCGCTCTTTGTTTTTGATTGATCAATATTGAGCTTTTGCTTCTTTCTCCCCTCTTAAACTCAGGGACAATCGTAAGTGTTGGAGATCCGAAGAAGAAATACACGCGCTTCGAGAAGATCGGACAAGGGTGAGTCATGAATCTACCGTCAGGTCTCCTGGGATTGGTTCACTCCCACGGTGTCAGAGTTAAGTTCATTGTATTACATTTCTCATTCAAGGAGAAGAGATGTACCAGAATTAGCTACAAGCCATTTTACTTTGTGAGGGAACATCTGGAATGACTGTTTTTTTGTATGTGTGAAACCTGCAAATATTCATGATCCTACATCAAGAGACCTCTTAGTAATTAAAAGAGGTTTTCATGCAGCTTGATGTTGACCTGGAGCTCTGGTGCCGTTTGTTTTCAGGGCTTCTGGGACGGTGTACACAGCCATCGACATTGCTACAGGACAGGAGGTAGGTTTCCTTCATCAGCCTCTAGCCAATGTCACTGGTCACACACGTAAAAAACAGTAAACAGTAAAAAAGACATGTTGGTTAAACTAGAGGATACAGAAATTTATGTTGTTTCATGGAACTCCATCATATAGTAGTTAAGAGTTTTCACTCTGGAAAAAACTTCCATCAATTGAACTTTGCTGTGGAAAAAATGACCAAAACTCATGCATAAAGATTTAGATTTTGTAAAGACTTAAGTTTAAAGATTGTATTTTCAACCCATGTGAGCATCCCTGATGATTTTACCAAAACAAAACAGCTTTAACATCTGACTGAAATTTAAGGATTAGGAGCTTGACTGGATACAGTAACAATGTTAAAGCTCTTATAGAGACACTCCTGTGGGTTGAGGCGGAAATCAGCTTAAACATCTTGAGGTCGATGAGGGGGGGAAATAAAGTTCACTACCTGGATGATGAAGATGACTCTGTACATGAAGCGTTCACCAGGACTTAATGTTAAAAGCTCCAAAGGCCAGAAACTGTAGCAAGTTAAATTGAAGTTAAACCACGATGCTGCAGAGCCTTGAAATTAATTTCCCAGACTAAGTCTCAGACGACAATGTTTTAATTGCAAATTGAGGGAAAAATGCAGTTCAGACTTATGTTCAGAGGGCTTTGGGAAGATGCCTGATGTTAAAGGCTCAGGTCTGTTTAAAGGAAACGTAGCTTCATCCGGGGTTTCTGCCTTGAATCCAGTCAAATGAAGTGAAGAAGAAAGGGAATGAGACTTTAGGGAGGAGAGGGTAAGTTCAGCTGGGGTTTTCACAGAGAGAACAGGAGTGGGGTTTACATCTGGCTCCAATAACTGTGACTTTCAGGTTAATTTTGAAGGAGCTCGGCTCGTTTGTCAGACTAATCCTCCTCAGTTTCACTCCCTGGGGATTAGTCTGTGTCCTCGGTTTTTAACGGATGTCGGGTTGCGCTGCCTAACAACCTTTTACTGCCTCTGGATTTAGATATTTTCCCTCCTCATTGCCTCTACTGGCTTTCTGCTGTCTGTCTTCACTGTCTCGCTATTTTCCTTTTCATCCTCCCCTCTTTTATTCAGTCATGTTTATCGTTTTCTTTTAATGAGCTTGTCTGTCATTCTTTTCTTGTACTCCTCCCTACATTCTCTAGTCTCTCTGCTCTTTGTTTCAGGCATATTTTATTAATTTTTTGAATGCAAGCCCTTCAGTAGCCCCTGAAGCTGCAGTGAAAGGTCAGATATTTCTCTTTTATCTCAGGTTGCCATTAAACAGATGAACCTGCAGCAGCAGCCGAAGAAAGAACTGATCATCAATGAGATTCTGGTGATGAGGGAAAACAAGAACCCAAACATAGTCAACTACCTGGACAGGTTAGACACGCATTTGCACACACATTTGCACACGCATTTCCACACGCATTTCCACACACATTTGCACACACACATACCCAAAGCGTCTCTCTTTTGTGTTGATTCACTATTTGACAGGGAGAGAAAATATTTTTGACTGCCATTATCCTTCTCACTGATTGAAATGATTTCAAATTTAGACTGTGTAATTTTTCATTGTATTTATTTAGAGTTGTTAGTATTGTTTTGAAATCTTTCTAGATTTTTTTTTTAGATTTTTTGTTTTTGGTGCATCTGTACTGAGGAAGCTCAAAACCAGTATCATTATCAACCAGTATCATTATCAACTCCTAGTGCAAACCAGTCACCACATACAAATGTCCTTTTATGGTACTTAAATCTTATTCTTCTTTTATTTATATATATATATATATAGTTTATATATATATATATATATATATATATATATATATATATATATATATATATATAAAAATAAAAATATAAATCATCCAATAGAAGTCAGCCTTTCTTCCACATGGATCTCTTTGGTCATCTCAAGCCAATCCTCTGCTCCAGGTTGCTCTCTCTTTTCATAAGTCATTTCTTTTTTTATATTCTCAGCAGGTTTCTGGCATAATTCGTAGACATATTTATGTTTATTTTTAACCACATCAGAGTGTTTTCATCATTTTTATGACCCGAAAACTGCTCTGGTTTCCTCAGCTAGTGAGTTTGAAGGTCATGTTTTTGCTCCTGTTGTGTCACCCTTCAAACTTAATTTACAGATCAGCTGAAGTTTAAAGGACTAACGGGATCTTTGCTCAAGCATCACACCATTAGAGGTCGGAGGCGATGTTGTTCCTGGGTTCCCAACATTTGACATTTGTCTTATTAATTGTATTTGTCTCTATGTGCTTCTGGTGAAGTCTTGTACCAGGAACGACACTCTGGAGTTACTGTCTTAAAGCAGACAGACAAACCCTCTTGGAGGCTGCAGCTTTAAAAGTTGGAAGCTTATGTTTCTGCCAACTTATGTTATATGTGAAACAGCTTAAAAAATACACTCCTCTGCAAAAACAGCCAAATGTGAGGTTCCCAAACTTTCCCCGGAAACCCAGAAAACACCTCTGTGATGTTCTAGATGTTTCCAGGAGCAGTGGAAACACCTGGAAAACACCTGTGATGTTCCATATTTTTCCAGGAGGGAAACACTGCTGAGCTGCCAACTGTGGAGACTCAGCCACGATGAGGTTATCCAGTTTAGTGGAGTCTTTGCCAAGGCAACGTGCCGGAAATTTCCTGTGTGTGTGTGTGGGGGGGTGCCTCTTCTAGTTACCTCTTTGTCTTGAGAGACATTGAGGGACATGCAAGGCCAGTAATAATGCTGTCATCCCCATGGAAACAGCATTTTCACTGTCACTGATTTATCGTGTTTTCCAGGACAGAGAAAACGATGCATTTGTTCTTGTTTATCCGCCTGAGTGTCGTCTTAACACATGCTTCAGTGGAAGTGATACAACTTATGGAAATCTGAGCTTTTGTAAGAAGGAGTTTAGTTGGTCATTGATCTAAATTGGCTCAGATTTGGTTGTGCACCATTTCTTGGTTAGCAATCTTCAATATTTACTCTTCTTGTGTTTTAAAATGCTTCTGAATCCTCAAAATTTCTCATTATTTCCTAGTTTTTACCTGAAAATATTAGTTGATTTTCAATGTGGTCTCAGTCTCTTGACTCCACTGTGTATAAATAAAGTCCTGAAGCTCTTTCCATGTCTCCTGAAGTCTTAAAGTACAGGTCATATCCTTCATATAAATACTATATCGTATCTGTTGATGTTGGTCCCAGTTACCTGGTGGGTGATGAGCTGTGGGTGGTGATGGAGTACCTGGCTGGGGGGTCGCTGACTGATGTCGTCACGGAAACCTGCATGGATGAAGCCCAGATAGCTGCTGTGTGCAGAGAGGTAAGAGACATGAGATGATATTTTGGTTGGAAATAAATTTAAAAAATAAAAAGACATTGACAAAATCTCTGCCCCCTCCATCCCAACCCCTTCTCCAGTGTCTCCAGGCATTGGAGTTCCTCCACTCGAACCAGGTCATCCATAGAGACATCAAGAGCGACAACATCCTGCTGGGCATGGATGGCTCCGTCAAACTCAGTAAGTCCACAGCAGCTGACGACATATTGTTTCATTCTTTTTAATTATTGAATCAGTGTCATGATTATTCTTATTTCTATTGATAATCAGTTGCTTTCTTAGTGGTTGTATAAACAACCCAACACTGAGGATTACTGGTGTAGTTTCTTATTCTGACTCTGTTGTGACAAGTATTTAAGGCTTTTTTAAATAAAATAAGTTTTCACCTGAAGAGATTTTCAGATTGTGAAAAAATGAATTAACCCCCCCCCCCCCCCAAAAAAAAAAGCCGACTTTGGCTTCTGCGCCCAGATCACTCCGGAACAGAGTAAACGCAGCACCATGGTGGGGACTCCGTACTGGATGGCCCCGGAGGTCGTGACTCGCAAAGCCTATGGCCCCAAGGTGGACATCTGGTCGCTGGGCATCATGGCTATTGAGATGGTGGAGGGGGAGCCGCCGTACCTCAATGAAAATCCCCTCAGGGTGAGACTGTGTGTTTATCTGGACTCTTGATTCTTGGGATTGAAGGTAGTTTTTGGGAAACCTTCTCCACAGGGCGGGTCTGGAAGTGTGCCTTATCTTTAAGAAAGTATTTTTCCACAAACTGGTGTTGGAGAAGGGGGAGGTTTCTCATAATCACGGTGGTTTTAATATTCAGGGCAGCGCTTGACCTTATCATTATCACAGCAGTGTTTCTCTGAAAATGTCTACAGTACATGAAGTTATCACTGTCATTTTTAAGAATCACCACTAGATGGCACCAAAGTTAAAGGTTTTTTTGTTTTGTTTTATTTGTTTGTTTGTTTTTTGAAGTCCTACTCATTTTGGCTTTAGGTGTGTGTTTCTAGATGTTTATATGCGCCATGGGACAAAGACTAACCTGCGGCTGATGTGTGTTGCCTAGGCGCTGTATCTCATAGCAACCAATGGGACGCCAGAGCTGCAGAACCCAGAGAAATTGTCAACAATATTCAGAGACTTCTTGAACCGATGTCTGGAGATGGACGTGGAGAAGAGGGGGTCGGCTAAAGAACTGCTGCAGGTACAGCAGCTCTGTGTGCATGTGTGCGTGCATGCGTGTGTGCCTGTTTGTATTTTAGTCTCTTTAAATGCAAAAGACAAAGTGACAAAGGTGAATACGGGGAAACAACACAATGCTTTTTAAACACAATTATCCGAACTAACTTAACAAAAACTATATAATACACAGCATATTTCTACCACAACCCCCCCAATAGGCTCCAACAACACTGTACTGTCTGTACAGCGGTGTACTCTTTACTTATATAATTTATATTATATACATTTATGGATGTAACAGTGTTTCTGTGCTTCAAAGTTCCTCTTGGAAAAAGACTTTCACCTGGTTAAATAAAGGGTAAAAAAGAACAAGAGGCAAAAAGATGAAAATATAAAAATTAGATACAACAGAAATGACTCAGATGTACAAAAAAATAATATTATGAGCCCAAGAGCTAATTCTTCAACTTGTAATGCTGAAAAAGCTCAATAAATCAACATGGCCTTTGTTTCAGCCATAGACAAGGAAACCAGACAGGGGTTGTGGTGGAGCAAGAACTTCAGTCCTTTATTTAAGTAAAATTAGTAAAACTGCAATGTTTTTAACTTAATGCTCCATTAAAAATAAAAGTCCTGCATTGCAAATGTAAAAATGTAAAAATGTATTACTGGCAAAATGTCTCCTTTACCATTGGATTATTAACATTATTGCATTACTGCATTGACAGCTAATTTTGACTATTTCATTTGCTTTTTAAATGTAGTTTAATCTATAAAAATGCATATTTTATAAGATTATCATACATATCTCAACTAAAACTATGATAAAAAGGTGAATAAAAAGTAGAATATTTAAATGTAGTTGAGGGGAAAGTATAAAGTACGATTACGTAGAAATACTCAAGTACAAGTACCTCAAAAACTACGGTGTTTGAGTAAATGTATGTAGTTAGATTTCCCCACTGGATGGAGACATAAACCTTTTTCAGATTGTTCGTTTCATGTGTCTCTTATCTTGATATTAGATAGAAATCAGGTAACTGGTCAGGGATGACACAAGGGGCATAAACATCCAGCTACACTCCACTAGTAGACTAGAGGCGGTTAGAGGAGTAAAAGTGAGTCCAGCCTCAGTGCTTCCATGAGGTTCAGAATTCAACTCATGGACGAACAGTTGTGTAGGAGTGTGTGTGTGTGTGTGTGTGTGTGTGAGACTGTTAAATAAGAGGGTAACACAGGCACATTGCAAATCACTGCTTTGAGTCAGAACTCTGCATTTACTTCAGTCAAACATTATAGTCTGATGTAGTTGCATTAAAAAGGGAGGTAAACTGCCTTAAAACAAGCGCTCCTGATTAGTCCCTAAGTAGGATTAGCAGATGACTGAGTCTCTACCCCGTGATGAGCTGCGGAGACACTGGGACATAAGCACAAACACAAAGATGAGAACAAAGGGAATTAAATTAAGAATCCAAACAGCAGTTAGGTGGAGACAGGTGGAGGACTGATACCAATATTTTCATACGGCAAAAAAGATTTTCCCTCTGTGGCGTTGAACGTTTTCAGACTCAAAGAAGATGATGTCAGAAAGTTCCTGAATGATGAATCCAGGGTTAAGATTTATTTTAAAAGCTTCCAGGAGGATCTGTCAGTGGACTAAAATTCTCTCCCTCTCTCCTTTCCCTCCCTTGTTCCCTTTCCTTCTCTCTCCTCCTCCCTGTTTCTCCCCTCCCTACTTTTCCTCTCCACATCTTCCCCCCTCCCTGCACCTCTCTCCTCTTCCCTCTCCTCCTCTCTCAGCATCAGTTTCTGAAGGTGGCAAAGCCTCTGTCCAGCCTGACTCCTCTTATTCTGGCGGCAAAGGAGGCCACCAAGAACAACCGCTAGCTAACCCCGCAACCCTTATTTCGTCAACCCCCCCCCCCCCCCCACCATCCCTTCTTCCTCACTATTCTGTCGTCTCTTTTTCTTTTTTTTGGGAGAAGGATTGGTAACCTAACCAGTATTTCTCTCCCGTGTTTTTTTTTTTTTTTCCATCTTTTCCAACCTGCACCAACTGCTCTTTTACCCTGTGACCTTTGACCCCAACAAGCTTGACCTCCACAATACCTGCCCCAACCCCCACCGACTCCTATTATCCTCACAGGGAAAAAGAAGGGCAGTCTCTTCCTGGAACCCCCTTTTTTTCGACACTCCACTCGACTCAGATGCGAAGATGACCGGGGTTAATTGAGTGACATCATTTGCTGATCTGTGATCAAGTGATGTCATTGCTGACATCACCCCTCAGTCAGTAAAAACAACCCGATATGGGAGAGAGAGTGTGTTTTAACTGAGCCCAAAGACTAATGGGAGGGGTTTTTTTTAAGTCAGTGTTTGTCTGTTTTTTTTTCTACCTTGTCTGTAAAAGCCCCTGGACCACAACAGCCAACCAGCAACCTCTGCTGCAGACTCTGTGTGTGTGTGTGTGTGTGTGTGTGTGTTTCATCATCTTCTAAAAGTGCATTTGTTGATTTTCATTCAATCAATCCCGTTTTTTTAATCATCTCTCTGTTTGTGTGTGTGTGTGTGTGCGCGTGTCACTGGGGGGATGTGGGGATATTAATTGCGTTGATTGTAGCGTTACCTTCTGTAGCTTTTGCAGCAGAGGAGCTGGGGTCCGGTACTTTGTTGTGTCCACGGTGTGAGCTGTGAGCTAGAGAATATTGATATGAATCATGATGAGGAAACACTGGCACTCCCGGAGCCATCGATGGACTGAGTTTGGACCCACAAGGTTTTCACTGCACAAACAGCCATGATGTCTTCCAGTGAATCAGTTTTCTGAAAAGCAACATTTTCCTTTGCTCTAGATGTTTATACTTTTATTAGGTTGTAGCATGAAGTAAATATTTCCTAGTTGCTGATACAGAGAGCGGAGGTGAAACTGGAAGTTCTGGGTTGTGTAACTGATGCACAAAAACCTCATTTAAAACCCCACCGAAATTGGTGGCTATACTAATGGCTGAAAATCCTTCACATGTGGCTCGTTTCAATTGTTTAGATCGGGACAGTAGTTTAAAAAAAAAAAAAGTCTTAGTATCATTGTTTATTCAATATTTATATTTTTTAGACACCTTCAACAAACCCAGTTTCCAATAAACCTGAGAAGTGCAGGGGCTGAACACCACAGCTGATGGAGGAGTGGGGGGGGGGGGGTATCAGAGTCAGTCCAGACATGTCTGTAATAAAAGCAGGACACAGTGGACTAAATGCTGGAGGAGTCTTCAGAGATTAAAACTAGAAAGTTGACAAAACAGTAGAGGAGAGTGTTTGTGAGTTTTATAGATGTGAGCACATAAGTGGGCGGCGCTGCTGCACTAACTGCAATCTGACTTTGTTAAAATGACAAAGTTTTACACTTTTTCTAGCAGCAACTGTAGTGGAGCTGATTTTGTCTTAGATAGTGGAAAATAAACTCCAGGAACATGTCTCATTCTTACAGAAAAAATAAGGAAGATCTTTTATTTCAATCCTATAATACTCATGACAGACAGTGATCACTATCAAAGCAGCAGAACCAGAGATGTCGATGTTTTATTCCATAGATTCCTGACAGTAAACAAGAAGCTGTAGTTTGGTTTGGTTTGAATCTCTGTCAGTCATCTGGCCCCAACAAAAAGAAATGACATTGTCTCTGAGAAATAGAAGCTTTATTGTCACATGCCCCAACGGCTGTCGACAGCACTAAATGAGCTTCAGCTCCAGTCACTTTTAAAAAAACCTCCAAAAATTGGATTTAAACAGTATATTCTTCTGTTTTCTACCTGCACACATCTAAGATCCAGGAATCTGAGAGCACGTGTACAAACATATGAATGTACAAACAACCAACCGTGCTGTTGCGTGACAGGGACAAATGAGTGCTTTTTTTTATTATTACCAACAATCCTTAGCTCACGCAGCCAAACTCACTCCATCTGCAGCTCTGGGACTTCACCGTCTGCGGGCTCGATGCTGAGACTGTGAGGGAGAGAATGTGCATGTCAACAAACCTTTTTTATATGGTACATTGAAGATAGAGGAAAAAATAATACATGAGTTGTGATGATGCTGAAACCTATAGTGACGATACATGAAGGATGCTTGTATATGATAGGAAAGATCATATCTTAATCCTATTTCAGAGGAATGACACAAATAAATTCTACAATGGTACAATTTTTTTTTCTTCAGGTCCCCAGAGGCCTCTGAACATAAGGTGTATATTTTATGTTTTAAAGAGAGAAAGAAAAAAAACCTGCATTGACAAAAAAAAGAAAACGCCAATCCGTCTCAACCTTTGTTTACGGACTCAATGATTTTTTTATAATTGTTCAATGTCAGAAAAAATAAGTGTTTTTGATTTGGAAAAAGCAATATGTGAGTATTTTTGGATTTTTTTTTTTTTTTTTAAAGGAACAGAGTTTTTCCTGTCCTGTAACTGATGGATCACAGGTTCGATTCCTGCAGGAGCCAAAGTTTCCATCAGCAGTCACAGTCATTTGCTCTGCATCCGAGCACCAGGTTAAAAAAAACAACCACACTCAATGCTGTCACGTTGATTTCTTTTCTTAGTTGATGTTTTCTTTTTTATTGTATTTTTTTTAATGTAGTTAAGTGTACCTCTGGCCTTAAACTGTTTCAAAGGTGCAGAACTACTTAGGTACCAAAATGATTGCAACAATACACTGGCAACACTTTGAGGCAACAGGGAATATTCTTGTCAATACTTCATGGCTCCGGTTGATTGTTGGTCAGTCTGCTGGTTATTTTCTTTGTTAATCAATTCATCTTAAATATTCTGAAATGTAAAAAATGATGACAGTGTGTCCAAAGCTAATAGATATTCACTTTACGTCGATTTTAAAGTAATAAAAAGAAAAAAAATCCTCACAATGGAAAGTCTTATCAAAATCGATTATCAAAATATGTGCAGGTTAATTTTTTAATTAACTAATCAGAGCAGTTTGCACCAGGGGGAGGGATCTGGAGAATTAAACAGATTGTTTTGGTTTTTGTCATAGATTTCCACTCTGCATTAACCAGTGTTGATGAAGGCTGCCGAAGTGTCTCTGCGCAAGACACTAGAGCACACAGCTGTTCACACTGGCTGCAGCACGGAGGATGAACATGTAAAAACTGCCTGAAACTGTTGCCAGTGTGTGTGTGTGTGTGTGTGTGTGTCTGTCTGTCTGTCTGTCTGTCTGTATCTGTTTCTGTTTCTGTGTGTGTGTGTGTCTGTGTTTCCGGGTTTGAACCCCCCCAGCACAGAGCTGAACTGGACATAAAGGACAATTCAGTGGTTTTTCCATTTTGTTTCTCTGTGGCAGAGTTGTCAGAAAAACCAGGTGAATACTGTACGTAGTTTAACGTTTCACTGTCAATAAACGCTCTTCGAAAGAGAATGCGGCATGAAACCATCTTATTGAGTCTCCTCAGACACGAGAGCCATCTGAAAAAAAAAGAAGAAAAAAAAAAGCTATGGACCTTTAAATGGGACGGTACTTTGACAGGTTCATATAAATCTGACAGTGAGAGTGTTAAACTGTATTTATGATGAACTCTCTAGTTTGTTGAAACTACTGCAGTGTCACAGTGTCATGTTGGATAAATTGTCTGTTTAAATAAGGTCCTACATTGACGTTGAGCTGCTCTAAAATTTCTGGCCCGACCCACATGGCACTCTGAGAAGATTAAAGCAAACAGATACACAACTTGACTGATGTGTTCCTCTTATCTGTCATCCATGATTTGAAGAAGGTGAGAGAAATTCTAAATACCCGACGATGCTGAATACCTGGATGGAGAAGCTCGACTGTGATGAAGTCACGTAATTGGTCGGCCCGCAGACTGTTGGAGCTTCCTCAATGGCGGCTGCTCTTTCAAAATTAATTATTGGCAGGTACTTTTTGTACTCTTCTTCCACCCTTTTTAAAGACTGACTATAGCAAAATTAACTTAAACTTACACTTAAGTACAGAGGAGTCACATCCATGCAACAGCCCCCCATATTCACAGCACGTGGTGTAACTCTGGTTACAAATTTGTCAACGCTGGGACTTGACACCACCACATCCTCCACAGACGTTGGATTTAAAATAGACTATCTTTTATGCAAAGTTTGCAATGGCATCAACTACATTACAGCTCACTCCACTAGTTTAGTTTGTGTTGCGGAAATAAATAAGCTCGATATTTCAATGGTGGAAAACTGGGGGAGCAATGAAGCTCAACTTCAGCACATCAGTGTAATGACAAAGGTTATTGTCAATAACAATTCCCTCTCAATAAGAGAGGAGACACACATACATGACAAGTGTTGGTTGGCAATAAATTCAGAGTCGCATGAATAGACCGTTGGCTGCTGACGTGACCTCTGTGACCTTCAGTGTCCCTACTGTCTCATGTTACCAACATCCACCAGCCAACCACACATTTTTCTAGATTCCAATATCAACGTAATATATTTTAAACAAACCACATGTAAGAAATCCAGATAGATTCAGTGTGATTTACACTTTACAGGATATAATTTCTATGAAAAAATGTCCACAAAATAAGGAGCTCCTCATAAATCCTCAGTTGAGCCTGAGAACCCATCAATGGGTACACTGCATACAGGAATTGCTAATAATTTATTCTGCATACTTTTTTGGTGCTAATTTGCAAAAATGTAAACAAATATGGACTCAAAAATTAAAAAGGTTTTATCTCAAATTGTAACTCCCTGAATCCATGGCAACATTCGAACTCCTGTCTACATCTCTCAAAGCATTATGGGAACTGTAGGGTCAAACTGGCAAGCAGTCTAATGGTGGCCCCTGCAGTGGCAGACTTTAAAAGCTGCTTTCTCAGTGTTAAATAATCAGGGTTTATTTTTATTTCCAACCTGATTTCCTAATATTTCTGAAAACTCCAAAACCTCTTTTTAAGTCAGTTATGTAAACTACTGTTCTTTGCCTGAGTCAGGGGCAGAAATGAGCTTAAATCGAATGGCTGTGACCCCCCCCCCGCCTGCCATCTGGCTGTGAATTCAGATCCTTCTAATTAAAAATGGTAATTATTGTTTCACTGCCGTCTGAGCTCCTTTTTCATCTGCAGGCTAATAGGGAAAGAGTTGGCGGAAGCAAAGCTGCGTGTGAATCAGTGTTTTCAACCCCCCCAGCCCCCCAGTGGATTCAGTCCTGGTTGTTGCGTAATATTAAAGTTTCTGCAGACCTAAGAGCTGAGTGAACTCCTACTGCACGCACATCCACAGACTGATAAACACCCACAACAGCATGAAACATATGAACAATGTTTTCAAGTTTAGACCAATGACCTGACATTGGTGCTGACGTTGAGTTCAATGTCATGTGAGTGACTTTCATCTTTGTCTCAAGTCTGCAATAGTTTCATGTCTTTAATCATGTCTATGAATTAAGAAAAATGATCAGGTATATTGTAACTCTTGTTGGCTTATACCAAGAAATAACACTACATAAATGCTAAAGATAAGTTTGATGTGAATTTTAATTAAATTTAAATTTAAAGGTTTCCTTATCTATATTTAAATATTTTCTTTGAGTGTTTTTCCATTTTAATCCATATTGTTTTATTCATATCATTTATAATTAGAATTGAGCTAAATTTAATTTCCAGTGAGGTTCACTGTTTAAAATGTACAGTGTTATTGCTTTAACTTTGTGACTGTATTTTTCAACATTTTTCAACTCACTTTATCTTTTAACTACAATTGCTTAGTGCATATTTAGATCAGGGTTCCTTGTAAAAATACTGGTTTATGTTAACATGCCAATATCTTTATTAGATTTTTCAAGTCTCAATATTGTTATCGGCCTCAAAAGTTTGGTATCTGTCAGGGTCTATAGTTTATTATTTGCAGGGAAAAATAAATTAAAATTGATAAACGTCTCAATGCCAATATATAGTCTGATAAATTTAACATTTCTGATAGATTTTACAGTCATTAACTTAAATACCATTTTTTACAGCATGTCATTCAAACAGGGTTGGCTGATAATTTAAAGTTTATCATTAATTGATTTTCAGAGAGATTAACTGGTGATGATATGATATCATTTTATTGTTCTGCAGATTTCTGCTTGGCCTTAGTTTTACATTTAAAGTTAAAGTTGTGTTTTAGAGCCTGAAGTCACCATAGTTTTACTGTAAACACTAGTTTAATTATTTCATTACATTTTTCATACATTTTCATACATTTTGTGATAATCTTATGAAGCTTTTTTAAAATTTTATTTTAGCGACATCACCCAATGTTACACTCACAGCTCAACTTTGTTTTTTATGAGTTAGTGTTCTATTGCAAATTTAGATTTTACAGTTATGAACATTTTTTTTACATTACTGCCTAAAAGCTCTGAAGATAAAATCCACGTTTTCACTTAATTCACAATTTTGTGTGTAGATACAGCCACTGTGTTTATTGGAAATGTTTTATATAGTAAGTGTATTTCCTCTGTCCCTCCACTTCTTCTTCTTATCCTCTTTTCTTGTCTCTCTGCCCTTTATCCTCTCATCTCCTCTCATCCCCATATCCCTTCAGCCAGATACTTTGAGTTATAATATTTATTCTTCCTTTTAATAAATAAATGATATTTTCTACCTCAATTCACAGTTCAATTCAAACTATAATCAGAAGTCACGCACACCCAGACCTCACCCATCCTCTCTCCCCTGTCTCTTGCCTTCTACCTCCTAATGTCTCTGTCTGGACAGTAAAGTGGACATTCTGTCTGTGGCAGTAATCCTCCTTAAGTCCTAAACACACGCTCACACACGCTCACACACTGCTGCACCCACTCAAGTGTCCTTGTCTGAATCCAATATGATGTAATGAACTTATTGACCCATGAGACTCAACAATCCTCCTTTTGTTCTGACTTAAAAAGAATTTTCAAAAATTCACCTACATCAGATTTTTAAAATCTTCGAAATTTCTGAATGTGCTCTATAAACCGAACCATACCACAGTAACAGTGTTTAAAGTTCAACTATGTTAGTCCCTCTGGAACTATGTCTATCTCTGAAAGACTAAGTGGAGTCTTTGTGGTTTTGGAAAAGGTGGAAAATAATCCCTTAACTCTAACAAGTATTTGGGTCCATGTTATACTAGACATTCAAAATGGTTTATAGCTGAACCACTATTACTGGTAACCAAAGTGAAAAGCTGACTTATATGAGGGCTCAGACACTAACGCTGAACTGAATTCTGCTGGTTTGGCGGGGCACAATCTCTTAACATGCAGAGCTCTAATTATCCTGCAGGGACTAGAGCGGTGATGCAGGATTTCTACCTTGATTCTTTTTCATGGTAGAAAGTCTCCTCCTCTATCACTCTCTCTGCAGCCTGTATTCACATCTTCCTGCTTCCCACATTCAGTGTTTCTCCCTCATGCATTAAATAATCAGTCCCTGTCTCTCAGATACACACACACACACACACACACACACACACACACACACACACACACACACACACACACACACCAGAGTATCTTCCTTTGCCAGCACAGTGTGGAGAGTAATGAGGAGGAAAGACGCATCAGTGACAAGGACAAAACAACCAGAGAAATAAAAACACGACAGCTGAGAGCAAAGGAGTATGAAATGACAAGGAGATGTGAAATTAGAAGTGGGGGTGTGGGTTGGTGGTGGGGGGTTCGGGGGTAGAAAGGACTTAGAGAGAGAGGGAGGCTTTAAAAAAAACAGAACAGGAAGGAAAGAAGGATATAAAAACAGGCTGAGAAAAGCCTGTTTTTTTATCATTTTTTTTCTTATATATATTATAAGAAAAAAACAAGTGATTATGATATTGACAGGAAGGTGAGAAGATAAGAGAAGAGAAGAGAGAGAGGAAGACAAGACAGGGAAAGGATGACAGATAAGGTTTTAACTACATTTATATAATGTAGGACTATCCAAATTACTGATACCCATGTCTCAGTGTGTGTTAATGATTTAAACAGTTTAGACACAAATCAGTATCTGAGTCTGAGGAGCCTACAGTCACACCAGTGATGCTTTTAGCTAAATGCTAACATCAGCACGTCATAATGACAATGCTAACATTCTGATGTTTGCCTAGATTGTATGTTTGCCAATTAACAGAAAACACTAATTACAGCTGGGGCTGATAGGAAAGTTGTTAGTGTTGCAGGGGAAAAGTCAGAGGATCACCAACCCTAGTGAAGTGTCAGTAGTGTGTCTAAAAAAAACAACAATTGAATAAGCAATCTACAGTAAATGGAGAAAGATGCAGAGCCATGTTAAACTGACTGCTGGTATTTATGTCATAACAGACAGGCTGCCACAGCCCAGAGCTCCAGACAAAATATTTATACAAACATGTCTGCATATTTTTAGCAAAGTAGTGTATCTGTGTGGTCTGCGTGTGTGTTACTGACTCCATGGTTAAATTTCACAAAATCGAAGTTAAATAACTCTCTCTTGTGTTGACTTGATTGTGTTTGTATTTTGTACTTTTTTTATAATTATGTGTTGAACTCAAAACTACAATCCTGAAAAGAGAGAGAGATATCGACAGTGAACCACAACAGTAGGGAGTGATTGACTACCATGTTCTCCCTTGAGTGAGTGAGTGAGTGAGTGAGTGAGTGAGTGAGTGAGTGAGTGAGTGAGTGAGTGAGTGAGTGAGTGTGTGTGTGTGTGTGTGTGTGTGTGTGTGTGTGTGTGTGTTGACTGATGTCCCTAAGTGTTGCAGTGGAGCCTTTCCCTCCCTTTTTTTTTTTTTTTTGAATTATTTCTCACGATTACATAACAGCCTCCACTGCAGAGGAAGAGCACTGCAGAGGACTCCTGAACACACACAGAGAATTTTCCTCAGTACAATCTCCCTTCAGGTTTTCATTTCTAATTTCTATCCATTTACATTTTAATAATTTATTTGATGCTTTGATCGTTACAAAGAAAACAAGATGAGCTCCGTTTCCTTCGTGTCCACAACCAAACACTATAAGGCAGGTCACAGTTCAGAGGATAAATTTTGTATTTCTGTTTAATGTTAATCTTTTTTTAATATTTTTGGTTAAATTTCCTATTATTTATTGTAACATTTAACTCAACAGTGTCATTGCTTGGACTCAGCTTTGCACTGCAGAAAATTTCCATCTTTACAGGTTGTTTACCACAGAAAGATTGGTGAGTGACATGAACATTAAATTTCCTCCTCACTTCCAGAAACTTGTTTAAAAACTTGTCTCCTTGCTTGAATTGGTTGCTCTACTGGACTTTTAAAATGAGCCTGCAGGGAGTAAAATGTCATTATTAAAGGGCTGCAAAAAATAAGATCCAGGTTGTAGAAATGTCTTTCTTTGTATTCACATAAAACTCTCAACCATTCAATCTCAATAGGAGAAAAAATATGTTTTCAGCTCTGAACAAAAAGATATGAAGCCTCTGCCAAAGGGCCATCTTCATATCCACCAAGTGTTACAAACTGCAATGACAGCGGGAAGTCACTGTCTGATGATGATTGTGATTAGAGAGTGTGTGTACAAAATACCTATCCACAGCTTAGTATGAGTATGTTTAATATATGTGTGTTAGAGGACTGGTTTGATGGAAAGCCTGGTTGTTCATTTCCAACTGTCTCCAGGTTTCACATGGTTTCTGTCCATCTCATGATCCCTGAACATTTCAGCCTCAGGTTTCTGAAATATTTCAAAAACTGGATAACCAGGATACCACCAGGATACCATGTAAAATGGCTCATTAAGTTACAGTGCATATTAGTTCTTGTGGTTTTTGTGTTTTGAAGATGGAAACCAATAGATTCAAGCTCAACTGAGCAGGGATGTGCATATTAAAAACTGAAGCCACTGGACCAACATACGTAGAGCCTACAATGATTCACCACTTTGTGGCACCATAGCAGCTCCTACCATCACTTCACCACTGTTTCTGTTCTCTGAAGACATTTTTTCGTTCAGCAGGACTGAAACTGATCTTGATTGTGGTTGTAACCGTGAGCTTGGAGACGGAGCAGAGTTTAGATGAATGGACTTATCACAGGCATCCGCACCTGTTTGAACACTCACAAATGAACATGCTGATTATCAGGACTTATGGTTCTACTTTATATGATATATGTTTTTATTTGGTGTAGTGTTTTTATTATTCTCTCCTCCCAGAAAATACTTTACCAATCACTAATTAACCAAATGAAATATGAAAGATCGCTGTACCTCAGTGCAAAGAAAATGGAAAATGCCAATTTCTTTTCGTCCTCATGTTTATTATTCTCTGCACATTCTCCCCATCTTCTCTGTTAAACCCCTGTCCTCCTCTTTCCACATCTCCCTGCCTCCCCCTCTCCCTCCCTCACATTCAGAAAGAGTGATCGAACGGCCCATTAGGATTCCTGCTGCTCTCATGGCGAGAATTAAACAGAGACATATGTACATTTGCCTGGCAGCTTTCTGCGCTCTGCTGCTCGACAATCTTACCCACAACGAGCTAAATTCACTCAAGCTCACATAGAATAGACTGCAGTTTTATTTAATCTAAAAGGTGAGATTAGGTGTCCTCAGCCTGAGATTGTGTTATTCTGCCTCAAGTTATAGGAAGGAATTAGAGATGCTGAGGAATCGCTTCGTGCCATGGATGCGAAATGTGTGAGAACAAGAATGGGAGGCCGAGTTGTTATTTGAATACAGATTACAGTTCATTACACCAAGAATCGGATGCAGTCACAGGACATCTTAGGGTATGTGATTTCAGACTATCAAAAATCCAAAACATTAAAGCTGCCTACTCTCAAAATCTGTTTTCCATTACTTTTACTTCACCTGGATATTTTAGCGTCACTGTGCAGGGCAGGAAGTTAAAATTGAGTTTGTCACATACACATACAAGAAGATTTCGTGTTAGTTTACTTTTGGAAATAAATCATTTATAATGAGTAAGATAAACTTCTAATCTAAGTAGGTTATTGAATTTGACTAAGAATATAATCTTGTGCATTTTGATTGCCTATAAATAGACTACACTGTGTCTGGTGATTATCAGCGGGAGATAAATTGAAATGATTAAAATGTGATGAGATAAATATGTCTATCTCTCCAGGCTAAAACTAAATGAAAATCTGGTGACAAATTATCACAGAATTCAGATTAGGTTTTGTATCAACTAACAAATAAATATCTGCTAGACAGAAAAATTTTATTAGCCTTGAAAATGTTGAGAAATCAAAGAGAAACATAAGAGCAAAAAGGAACTAAACCTGATTCAAAGCCACATAACTGAAGAGGAAAGAAAAACAGATGAAGAATGGGGGGTTATCAAAGAGAGGAAGAGGGGGATACAGAGGGGGTGAATATGCAAAGAAAAAGAGGGAGCAGACAGGAGGAGGAAGCCCCAGACAGTTCACTCTTAAATACTACAGTTCCAATGAGTCTCGGCAGCCACTGGACCAGAGCATCCAGCCAGAGTCATAAATTAAGAGTCGGAACATGGCAAATGCTAAATGCATCCAAAAATGGTCTGGAATCAAAAAATTATCAACCTGTTGGAGCTTCATAAGTAGGATGGAGAAGTCTTCAGCTACCTAGCTTCATTCATGAGAAACACCAACAAAAATGGTGCCAAGTGTGGATGAGGTGCTTTCTGGTTGTTGTTGTTATTGTGACTTAAAGAAACAACTCTTAAAATTGACATATTTCCTCACATTAAGTTAACAAATTTTATGTTTTCTGAAAAGGATGTCAACAAGTCAAATACATTTCTTATGGGCAAAATAACTTCTGTCCAAAACAAGAAAGCAGAAAATATGATCATAGTGTTAGACAGATCGGGCTTGTCCAGGTTTAGTTCATGAAAACTTACGCTTGTGGTTTGGGGGGGACATTTTGCTCAGAGAGCCCACAGTGGCCAAGGGGTCATAAGGCGTCCTTACACTGACTGACTGAAAATAAAGGTAATGGTGCCAACCCTGAAAACACTGATTTCTTCCCTGGGGCTCTGCTGCTGCAAATGATCAGCTGTTTTAGATGTGATTATTGGCATTGACACAAGTCAGTTGTTGCTCTGAGACTGATCGATCACAGCTGCTCTGCTCTTTGGGATTCTACCACATGATCAATAAAGGACACATTGAAACAAACGCAGCTCAGATATCGCTCAGTGGCGTCATATTGTAGAAGAAGCCAGGAAATGGGTCTTTTTAACTTGAGGATGTTAGATTTCACTTTTTGCACAGCAACATGCGTACAGCCACAGAGCTGTAAGCATGACATTAGATATCGCTCTGTTCTCAACCTGTTTGTTTTTATTGCCATTTCTTTGGAATTGCAGTCAGGTGATAGTGTAAGGTTAAATTATCTTGGTTACGATAGGAGAATTATCTAAGTAAGGTATCATTTAAAGGGTTCTGCCACCATACCGCCGTGTAGTTTCCCTCATTTGGCAGTGCTCAGAGGTTAACATGCTTAAAATGGCAGAATATAAGTTTGACGCATTAAAAGATGGTTTAGGTTGCAGGTCAGCACGATGAAATATGTGATGTTACATGGCCTATTTTGACAGCTGTGCTTATTAAAAGAGAAACAGATTTGATGTGTGTTAAATGAACAACTAAACATACACCTGAAACTGGACAGTTTTAGTTTTTAAATGTAGTTTTGACAGGAGTGTTATGAGAAAAAGAGGCATCATTGGTTGCACCATTGCATCCTGGTAAAAAAGAGATTCAAAGTGAAACGAACTGGTGTTTTCCTGGTGATGTGGGCCATTGTGGCTGGTAACAGACACCTGACTGTAAACGGGCTCTAACCAGGATGTTGGAGTTATGATGCTCTGCATCCAGAACTGCTCAGTCCAAAATCTCTAATCTTTAAATCTGATAATAGTCTGTGTGTTGTTTGTGAGCTTGATCTCTGCAGCATTGACTGAAATCTTTGTGTGTGTCTATTTTCTCTTAAACTGTTTGCTCAGTGAACAGATGTGTTTTACTGGCTATCATCACTCATGCACTGCAATAAAGTTGTTTCCTATGCATGTGTGTGTAGGTGTGTGTGTATGTTGGTGGATGGAGAGGGGTGTATCCATTCAGGTTGCTGTTGTAATGGTTCTGTTACCTTGGCAACGCATGCCTTGTAGACCAGATTCAGTGCATTATGATTAAAGGTTCACTGAGTCACCATGGCAACACTGTGCGTAGGAGTTGCATAAGCAGAGAGAGGGGACCTGTGTGTGTGTGTGTGTGTGTGTGTGTGTGTGTGTGTGTGTGTGTGTGTGTGTGTGTGTGTGTGTGTGTGTGTGTGTTTGCGTGCTGAGATCTGTGTTTATATCTCTGTGTGCAGCTTGAGTCTATAAATTGCTGTGCTCTGAGTGTGAGTGTGTGTGTATTGTGTAATGTGTGTGTACTTTGTGTATACATTTTTCTCTCCCTTCTTCACAAACACTTGATAGCGTGTCTGTCACTCTTTTAACATTTATTTGTCCAGGGAGATTTTACACAGTGAGTGTTTCTTTCTACTTCATGCCCTGTTTCACACCCTCAATGATTCACACACATCTGAGAGCTGCTCACATGGAGCAGTTTCATGTTCTGTTCAAGAAATATTAACATTATCTCACCTCGAGGTCCAATTAGATGCTGTACTGGAGCTTTACATTGTGTAACTCAGTCTTCTTCAGCAGATGGAGTTTGCCCAGTTACCGTGAACACTTATATTCCCATTTTCTGAGCCCTTGAAGGAAATCTTGTCCATGTCAGCCTCAAACTCTTAACTCATGTTGGACCCTGTAAATAGTAATCGAAGTAGCTCAAGGTCCATTTAGTTAGTAGGTGTTCCAGAACATTTGATTGCAATGCTAATTTTCTTTCTGGACCAGGTTTTGACTCAGAAACCTGAGCCAATCCTTCAGGAAAGATTGATTCTCTAACTACAAGGACACCACACTTTACATATGAACCTATTCATCTTTAAAACTCACATTTCAAAGCAGCTTATCATTTTCAATCTCTAATATAGACTTGTTGGTTCTCGTTCCTATTGCATATCCAAAAAGAAGTCGACTTTCTATCAGTCTTTGGTGCTTCAAATGACTTTTTCGAAGATTTCATTTAGATAAATAGAATGAATTTAATAACATTATACTTCGACAATGAGCCTCTGTTTAAATGTCATGTTTCATGCTCAGGCTTCTAGATATTAAATTACTTAAATTTAAATGGCCCAGTTCACAGCTTAATTTATGAATTGCTTCTTCCACTAAGAAAGATGGAGATATTTTCTCCTGAATTAAGCTCCAGCTCTTGGCAGCAGAGTTCATGTTTGTGCTCTGCATATTACACATGTTTGTGTGGGTGTGTCTAACCCCCAAAAAAAAAAACAACCAAAAATTTAGATTTGTGAGAGCAACTGAAATCTGAATCAGGCCAGGCTGTGGTTATGTAATAGCAGCTGGAGCCTGATGTTTCCCCTGCTACTCCATTTCCAGCTGGGATTTGCCCCTGTTCTGCCTGCTGGTGTAGCTTTACCACCACAGCATCTCCACTGATGTCAAACAGAGACACAGAAATTCACCCATAACCACCGATGGACTCAGTTAATGATGTTGGTTCATCCATAATGCACAACTCTGATTTTATGTGTGTGATTAAATTCCTGTTTTGATGCTGTATCATGCACACAGAGGGTTTGCCATTACAAAACAGGGCTGATAAACAGAGGGAAGAAAGACACAGTCATGCTGTCATTTATCTACAAGGCAAATGGTGTTTGTATTCTAACATTTCCTGGGCTACATGCTAAAGCTATGACTACATTACTTACAGTTTCAGAAGCACAGTGATATGAGGGAACATTTAATCTGAAAAGAACAGGATGTGCAGATGAGTGTGTCAGGAACATGTCAGCACAACTTTTTGCACAGTCTGTGGATTTTCTTGCTTGTTCACCATCCAAGGTTAAATCAGCCATAAGAAGCACATCCAGCACAATATCAGAACCTAAACCAGGAATATACAGTTTTTTTAGACTGAATTTGTAATTTTAAAATATTTCTGTTCACAGAGGAATTCAGCCTTCTTTAAACACAAAAATGCATGCACATGCACCTGGGACTGTCATCAAGAGTCCATGGTTGGCTTCTGATTTGAGAGTTAAAGGGAGAAATAAAAGAAAATAATACTACTTTCCTTTGTTTCAAATCAAAATTATATAAAAAAAAAAAATTACAGAGGAGCCTAAAAACATCTTCCTAAAAAGAGGAAATGGAGTAAAAGGAGAATCTTTTTTTTTTTTTTTTTTAATTATTTTTGCAGAAAGAAAACTAAGAACTACCTTGGACTGACTAGAAAGACCTGGACTAGATGGACACTGGGATCTCGAAGACATTTTAAACTCTGTTAAATATATGAACATTTGTTTTTCTATTTTTGAAATCCAAAATGGTTGCATCAGAGGCAAATAAATGTCTAAAACATTCCTAGAAAATAATCATAAACTTAAAACAGTTTTGACATACTTTTTAATGAGATAAGTAATAATCAAAACTGTTGCAGGTAATGTTATATGATCATCTATGTCATCGTAATTATGTTATATGATAACAGTTATTACAGTCATAGTTAGTTTGATTGTTTGACTGTAGACCGCTGGTTTGTGTCAGGGTGTCTGGGGGGCATTATGAAACCGCCATGTTTGGTGGGGCCCAACAAAAAATTCTTGCCCTGGGGGCCCCAGAGAGGACGGATGTGGCATTCGGGGCCACTTCGCCCAGTTGAGAATTTCAGACTTGCATCTTTTTTTTGTAAATGAATCTTAGTCCCAGCACATCAACTACACAATCACTTAGAGAGGAGCAATTAAAAAGAAATTCAAATACATTATATAAAATACATACGTACAGTTGTTATGTGACGATATCACAGAATCCACAGAATCCAGAAACTCCACGTCTACACGTTAAATACTCGTTCCCGTCTTTGATCTCTACCTTTTCAGACAGGTGAGCGACCGGAGGGCACCGTGACGTAGGCGCCGGGTCGGTCGGGCCCTCGCGGCGGCTCGCGCCTGCAGTTCCCTCGCCGCCCAGCCGGAGCGCGTGCGTCCCGCTGAACGTCCTCCTCGCGTCCTCACACAGGCGCGAGACCACTGCAGCACACGGCTCGTGCTCCAGGAGCGGCTTTAAAAGGATCGACGCTCGGAAACGACGGAGGGAAAAGCGGGCGACGGAGCGGACGGACGACATCACGGTGAGAGCGCGTCTCTGACCGGCCGGGGCTGATCCGGGGCTGATCCGGGGCCGTGTGAGGCTTCTCCGCCGCACCGACATGTCCCTTAAATGTCCCTTAGCACTGAATGGACCGAGCAAAACGCCGCCCGCTCTAATTTGAATCTCAGTCGATGTTAGACACGAGTTTGGTCTCAGTCTTTCATGATCAGCTCATTTGTGCGGTTTCTAGCTGAACGACAGTCCGACGATAAAGGGCAACACCGAGTCTACTATCTACTTTCCTTTATAGGTATTTCGTTTACATTTTAATTTAATCACCGTTAACACCAGGTGTTATCGGTTACTTTAGAGCTACGACTTGTGATTTTTTTATATACTTTTGTTTTTTTTCCTCTTGACTTAAGTTGCTAACGGCTAACGCGTTTTACTCAAACTACTGGAAAGTAAGTTGGATATTAAAAATTCGGGTGAAATGTTAAACAAGGGTAGACTATGAGTCCTTATTTCGTATTCCTTCTTCATTTGTGTCCGTTATCGTGTACGATAATGAATAATAGATCAGTATAATGGATCAGTATAATTGCACTTTAAATATCGCGATGCTAATTCTAAAACGTATTTCTTTACTTGGTTTTCAAGTTTTCGTCGTTACTGTACATCTGAGCATTATTATCCTGCTCCTCTCATACGTCCGACATATGGCGTACGTTGACAGTCGCGTCTCAGCAGTGGACACGTCCCGCTCCGTGTTGTTAGTTGTTCTTGGTGTTTAGCTCAGACGGGATTTCTTCTGCAGACGGTTGTTTTAGTGACATTGTTGTGAACGGTCGCGTTTCCTGCGGCTCTCTGGCCAAATCGCTGACTGAACGGTGAGCCGTGTTTCTGTCTGGCTGCCTCATTGTTAACCCAGAGTTCAATACGAATCAATACACCGACAGAATCCCTGTCTAGGTTGAAGATTACCACTTATTCAGTGGGGATTGTTAGTGGTCCCCGTTTATCATCGAGCCAAGGTCAGTTCATAGACAGCTGTGTAAGGAATAATGGATGTGAATGAAGTCACTACAAGGTATGAGCTTGTTTGTTTTTTTAAATCATCATCAGAGATCAGTGAAAAGTCCCCATTTGACTGAAACAGGTGCTGATCAGACCAATGCTTTGTTTTGACAGAGACAGAAATGGAAATGTTGGGTGGTGGGGGGGTGGGTTCAGACAAAAATCTGAACCAAACCATCTGTGGGCTTCATGTTAGATTTGTTTAGGATACAAAAAACAGAGGAGAATTAAGGCAAGTGACTGTGTGACAGTCCTTTCCCTTTCTCATGTTCACCCTAGCACAGAAGAAAAGAGGCATGGAGATGATATTTATACCACTCTCAGGTACAATCGCAATTCAGTTGTATTAAATAATTTTGAAGAGTATTCTTGGATTTGCAGTGACTCTTCTTTTGATTCTCTTAGGTCCCGAAATTCTTAAGGTTTTGAAGGTTCTTTTGTGTTCAGTGCCAATTTTTTATGTCACCTTTCATATATCTGTCCATAAGCCATTTATTGTATGTTTCACAGGTTGCCTAAAAAAATCAGTCCCAATTGGATTATATAGAAACTTTGATAGATTTTAAACTTAACTACAGAAACACACATACACAGTTATACCATTTTGGACCGACACACTTGGAGCAGAAATTATGTAAACATTTACACAGATAACGGACAGGCAGAGTGTAATGATGTAACAGTTCCTCGACAGCTGTGCACCACAGCCTCGTGACTGTCAATGAATTTCTTCACAACTAATGGGAGCAAGTAGTGTTCATTTTCTGCTGAGCCTCCCTGTGTTTTTGTATGACATAAGAGTTATTTCATCATTTAAGGGTACACCATAGCAGAAAGTCCAGGTATTCTAAAGTTTCCTTTTTTGGCTGGACCACAACAGCAGGGCGAGGACCAGGACCAGGGCAAATATATGACAATGACTGACTGACTGAGTGATGAAGTTACACAAGAATATCTCCTTTGTTGCTACATTAACCAACTTTTTGGACCCCACCAGTCCCCACCAGAACAAACCTTTGCTACTGTCCATAGAAGAGTTGCTATTATTGTCCTGCGAGCATGAGGTCAGACACATCTCTCTGTATCTCAATTAATTGACTGCAGCTATCACAGACATGAATGGGCTTCTTACTCTCTCTCTCTGAGATTGTTTTACAGGTAAATAAAGCTGAAGTCTGGTGACTCTGTCAGACAATGTCATGGTTGTAAAATCAGGATTTTAGCGGCAGCTTGGAAGTGTATACTCGTTACGTGTTCCATTTCCTAACAACAGAAATAGAAAGAACATGTAAGTGAGAACAACTTTATTCGGAATTCGGCTGTATTCAAATACTGTATATGTGAATAAAGATAAGAAGCAGACAGATAAGGGGCTGAAACCGTTGACATGAGTATATATTACATAGCGTATTATGTAATTTAGCAACTTTTTCAGCAAGTTTAGCTACTTTCCATTGAAAGGGGTTGTTTAGAGTGGTTTTAAAACAGTTTTCAATTACATCCTCAATTTCATATATTGACCATACATGCTTCAGCCAGATAGGAGGTTTTCACATAGTCTTATTAAAGACACAATCAGTAATCATCATGTAGACACAGGGGTCGCCCTCACAATCAAAAACAGAAGCAGAAATGCAGATTTTTATTGATAGTTAATCAATCACATATCAATCATTTATATATATATATCAATATAAAGTAAATTTGAGTCATCTGACATTGTTCTAAAATTATGTCATCTTCTGATTATATTATTTGTGCTCACCATTTGGGCTTTACCTGGATTAAACATTTCCAGGTGAACTCTAGGTTGCCATTGAGGGCTGATGGTTATGTACACAATAACGCACTTAAAAAAATAGGTAGAAGACTATTAAATGGGATTTCAGTCAGGGGGTTACTCAGTTTATGAGTTGAATCATCAGTTTTTCAGTGGATCTTTGTCAGATTGACAGGAATTTTCTCTTGTGTAAAATTACTTAGCTGTCATTGATTTTGTGATTCGTTATCAGCTCAAAAATAGTTTGCAACCAACTGGAGCTTTGTCACTTTTAAGAGTAAATTATTCAATGGATAAAATTAGCATTGTTTTTGTGTTGTGATTTGGCTAAACAGTTACACAGCCTTGGTTTTTTTGCTGTTAGTTTTAGTATGTCATAAAAGACATGGAACATTAGCTGTTAAGGCAACAGGTACAGTAGTGACTTAAATGTGTCTGCAGGCAGGACACTCGGATTAAAATTCTCCCCAGAAACTATTTTTCATGTGAAAAGTCTTAAATTTGTCAGTCTGTGTTTATGATGACATTCAACACCTGTCTTTTGCTTGCGATTACTGATGCTATCTGATGAACTGACTGTGGTTGTGTTGATGCTACATTGATGCTTTCTTTGCAATGGGAAATATTGCAGTAGCCAAAGAATAATGTCATCAAACACAGTTGAAAAGAGAAAGATTAGCCACAGCTGTGTTGTGTCTCTCCCTTCTGCAGCATAGCAGCTTGAATCCAGGTTCCTGCCTAAAGGCAGCTCATACTTCCCAGCATGTCTGGAGAATCAAATCAGCCTCCTTCCAGGCCCAACCATTCCTCTGACCTTTCAGCTGAGCACGTCTACAAAGGTTTTGTAGTATGTTTTTTTTTTTCTTGCTGTGACTTTCGTTTTTCCTGAGGACAGACAGGAAGAAACATAAGAAAACCAAGCTTTAATATCACACTAATTATAGGATGATTTAGAGTCATATAGTTGGAACTAAAATTTCTCATAATTCAGAATTCAGAATTCCCAAATACATTGTTTTTAAAAGTAACCTGCAATAGTAATTCTGATTTTAATTTTCTTTACAAGTTAATTAGATTGGTGTTATTACTCTGAATGAATATTCCCACAGGCTGACAGAGATCTGAGTCCAGCAGTAAAAAGCAATTAACACATCTGCTGATATGGATTATTTCCTTCTCACTGAGGCTGTTTAGTGGGCGCGATGATGACAGCGTATAACGAGTAGTTTAATGAATGAATCAAGATGCTGGTTTTCTTATCATTCACCTGCCATTAACATCCATGAACGTGCGTGTGCGTGCGTGCGTGCGTGTGTGTGTGTGTGTGTGTGTGTGTGTGTGTGTGTGTGTGTGTGTGTGTGTGTGTGTGTGTGTGTGTGTGTGTGTGTGTGTGTGTGTGTGGAGGGGGGCAGGTCACCGCTGCCTGGTTTGCGTTCAGACGCTGACATACAGATGTCAGAAGAGGACAAAGTCTTCATTACTGACAAATTCTGACTAGCTTATGAAAAAGAATATCTGGGAATTTTTATTCTTTTTTTAATTCAGGTTATTACTTGAAAGGCATGAAAGGCAAAAGTGCCTCCATTTCTTTAGAGAATAAAACAGATGATAATGCTAAGTAGCAGCCACTCAGCAGTGAAGTCAGTGGGGGAGTTCATGTAAAGGCTGTTATATATACAAGTGTTTAAGTCTAAAAAAAATCGCAATAAAATGTCAGTGATTTGTTTTCCAGAAGGGTTCAAGTTCTCAATGGTTACTTCTCTGGTCTGTCAGCATGTATACTGGCGGTGACTCTGCAATTCACCAGCCAAACAGAGTGTTAATATTGGACAATTCTGCAAAACCCTGAATTATGTTTATTTAAAGTTACAATCATGGCAATACAACTAAAACTATATAGTTGTTTTTTGTTGGAGAAAATACTGTGGTTATAGTCTGAGATACAACACAAACTCCAGTCTTTGGCTTAAAAATCAGACGTTTGACACATTCACTTTTACTATTTCAGCTTTGGCTCTGGACATGAATCTATTCTAATAACAAGAACCTTATTGGACTGAGATTCAATATTTGCTTTTTATAAGTGCCTTCTTGAAAATTCAGTTGTAATTAGTGTTGTCAAAACAGATCAAAAATGATTAGTCTGGGGTTATTTTTCCGCAATATTAATTTTCACAATTGAATGTGTATTTTTTTTTTTCTCAATTCCATTATACAAACAAATTTAGAATATTTGTTGAAAGCCCTAGTTTTATGCCATGTTTATAGCAATCGCCATTATCACCATTCTGTAAACAAAGACTGTTCTATGAAACTTTAACATCAGCACATGCCTGGTCTGTGGTGTTGTTGTTTGGACAGTGAGTGAACAGCAGAGAGCTGATTGGCCCTGATACAGAGGGCTGCATTGTTTTATGTGTACTGTCTCCTGTGTGTGCTGTCTCTCTCTCCATCTATCTATCCTTTTTCAGGAGCTGTATTTAATTGGTGTGTGACAAGTAAACATAAACTCCCAAATGTCATACACACAGATTATATATATATATATATATATTAAAAAAAAAAAATATATAAAAATATAGTTGTCAGTGAATTTTTATCACTTGACTACTAGATTATTACTTAGGGTTTCCACTGATGAAGACATTTTCAGTGATGAACATACTGACAGTGTGGTATAGTGAGTTAATTCAGTCTGTGCTGGAGGGCAGCAACACCTGCTGATCTGTCTTTTTTACATAGAGGTAAATACTCATATCATATCTGAACAGATGTAAGGAAACCTCTCATCTAAAAAAGAACATGATGTGCATGTATCCATATCAGGAACATGTCAACATAACTTGAGCCTCCATGTTGTCTGCACATTCAGTGGTAATATTTTTTCTCTTCCAATATTGTGTGTTTTGCTTTTTGCTGCATCATTTACACTGAACAACAGATGAATGCACACAACGAAACAGACTTGCACCGTATAGGCAACCTGCGGCACTGTGCATTCTGCATTCAGCTCTGTAGTTGCTTTTTTCGTCACCACCAACACTCCATTAGACTTACCCAGGCAGTCTGTGGGGCCAATCACATTCAGCTCCTTGATCTGCTGCTGAGCATCTCTGACAAAACAGGTTTCATGTTTGGATTGCAGTAACTCATTGGTTTATTTACTTCAAGCTTGTATCATTTCACATACAAAGCAATAAATCTGACAAGCTCTGTGGTGTTATTTATTCCTTGTAGTCCCACTAAGATGCCCAAATCTTCATGTTTACCTTTTGCTCAACAATATATTTTAAATCTTTATTACATTAACATATTTCTTTCCCAGCACTGACCTGCTTCACATTCATATCTAATTCTCTTTTATTCCAAAGGAGATCATTAAAATTTAATCTAATCTTTAATCTAATCACATCCTGAAACCACAGTCGTGCAGCTCCACAGGGGCAGCAGGGATTAAATATCTGGTTTAAAGAGCACGCAGCAAACTCTCTAGAGATTCAAACCTGTGTCCCTGCAGTTACAAGCTCCTGTCACTGTTTGAAGGAAAAACCTGCTGTGCCGACTAAACGGAATTTGTAAGTTTTTAAAGTGCCGCTTAGCTGATGAACCATGTCGTGTTGTTTACATCAGACATTTTCCTCCATTCTGCTGCCAAGATAATCATGTTTGCCTGAAAACTACGTTTTGTTGTTTCCACATTCACAGTATTTTCCATCCTTGTCCTGACATGACTGCAGTGGGACTAAGATATACAAATTAGAAATGCATATTATAATAAAATTACTGTAATACAAACACACAGGCGCAGGAACATAAACATACGTAACTGAAGACACGTCTATTGTTATTCTCAGTTAATTAATTCAGTATAGACCAATAAATTAAATAGACACAATTTGCTTTTAAATACACAC
Source organism: Istiophorus platypterus (assembly GCA_016859345.1). Taxonomy (NCBI): domain Eukaryota; kingdom Metazoa; phylum Chordata; class Actinopteri; order Istiophoriformes; family Istiophoridae; genus Istiophorus; species Istiophorus platypterus. The sequence continues at coordinate 2,497,930 of CM029116.1, forward strand.
ATTTTTCTGCTCTCAATGTCTCTGAGAGTTTTCTCATGTCAGTCTAAAAACACCTTAATAACTCAATTACACCTGGAATCTAATAAGTTTTTTAATTTATTAATGCCTATCTGTATATGGTGGCGCATTTTCCATGGCTGGAGCTGTTCTCCTTATTCTTACACTCAGAAGTGTGGATTTGTATTTTGTTTGGGTTTTTTGGGATTTTTTTGTGCATCTTGAATGGCTGCTTGAAAAAGAGTGAAACAGTGTGAAGTTTGTATTTCCCTGGCTTTGCACCTCAGGAATCAGATTATTCATAATGTTAAGTTTATTTAGGGTCATATAATTGTGCATTATGGTGTCTGTCTCTATCGTAGTTGTGTGGATCTTTGCTGCTGCCTATGTTGTTGCTCTATGATCTTGAATTTTTTTTGTAGGTGTTCATTTTGTATTGACTACCTGGATCCTTACTTATTTGATGAAGAACCAAAATGGTCTGTCATAAATTCTGTCCTTTAATATTTTTATAACATTCAATATTTGCTGAAATTTTTATGTGAAGCACTGAGGACTAAGCTAGAGGTGGTGTTTCTACTGGACAACATTGCATTCGGAAGTGTTTCTACCTGCTAACCTTGGCTGTGTGTCTACAATCTCTGGATTAGTTTTAATAATGATGAAACATCTAAACATGATTATTCTGATGCAAGATTTTTAGTTTTAAGTATCTTCTCAGTGACTTGGAAGCAGTTAAATATCTCTTACTTGTTTCAAAAGAACATGTCAGAGTTTTACTAGCTCTGCATTAGCCTCTGTGGATGCCGAAAGAGAGCGATCCATGTGAACAGGTTCCATATTTCCAGTTGCACTACGCCCTGTCGGGTTATAATTTAATTCTCGGCAGGGATATGAGGCAGTCAGTGATCCCGTTGGATGTAATGGAGCCGAGCAGGCAAGTGAAACATGACAGATTGCTCACCTTGTCTGTACCCAGCTGCCTCAGTTCCTTACATCACATAGAGATGAAGATGTAAGACAGCTCGACTACAACCCCTCTGACATTTTGATGGTGAAAGCCATGTTCAGACCCACAATAGCAGAGTTGTTTTGGTGCTACAGGTACCATTTAGACAATAAATGATCACCCAGGGAGACTAGGTGGCAGGTTGATTTTTTTTTTTTTTTAATTAAAAATTTGAAGAACGGGCTCATCATGGGTTTGTGATAGTCCACATGGTGAGTCTAGCTTGCTGTTGGTGCATTGCAGTCATTGAACTGCTGAGTGGGCTGTCTGAAGAAAGCTGCTTCTATTGTTGAAATATAAGCTTGCACTTAGGATCAACTTTTACTATCTCAAAAAAACAAAACAAAACACTGATTGAAATTCTTTCCAAGCTACCTAATCCAGAATTCTTTCCAGAATCTTTATGACTACTTAAAAAGTGTCTGGTCTGGAAGAAGAAAGACTACATCCTTTCCTCCTCTCATGAATTCTCTCAGTCATGCTGACTGTTTGTTAAGCTACTGTGATGCACTTATCATTTCATCATTTGATGTCTTCTGTGTGTGTCCAGTCTGTCTCCACTGTCCCTTACATATCTTGCAGTGGTGGTAGTGGTGGTGGTAAAAAGGGGGTGCTAGTGGGGGCCATGCGATATTGAATTGGTCGAGTCGTTCAGTTCTCAGACATTGAAATTCATCAATTGACATTGGCATCCATTTCCTCCCTTTTCCTTGGTCCTTCCTTTTTTTTCTGTGGGGATTTCTCCTCATTGTGTCACTCCTCATCTATGTTTTGTGTTTGTTTTATCATCTGCATCCCATCCATGCATCATCTCGTTCTCTCTGTGTATCCCAAATGTGAAAGATACTACTTGAAATCATTTTGTGAATAAAAAAAAAAAAATGAAAAATTTTCATGAAACAAAATTATTTTTTATTTTTATTGTCATTATTGTATCATCACATGTTGTTGTGTGTGTGTTGTGTGTGTGTGTGTGTGTTGTGTGTGTGTGTGTGTGTGTGTGTGTGTGTGTGTGTGTAGTGTCAGTGCCCTGTGCCAACATCAGCAACATTTTCCACATGATTTAGCATTTTCAATCAACATACTTCAACATCCTTTCCAGGTAACTGTTCCAGGCTTTAATTTATCCTTTTAGGTTATATAGAGGTAACCAATTTGTTTTAGGGAATACCTGTGACCATATATATAACACCTGGCCAGGATATATATACCATATAATACTATATTTAATAGCTTTTGTTACTATTATAGCTTTATGGATAGAAAAATGGCAAAATGTAAAAAGTTTTTTAAAGTTAAGAAAAAGTCTAAAAAGTCTCTTAAAAAAAAAACAATGTAAAACAGACTGGGATGGATTGGAGATGATTGTGAATTTGACGAATTGTGTTTGAATTCCCTGTTGTGTTTTTGTGAATGTGTGTTTCAGTCATTTCCTGCAAAGGAGAAAGGCAGACTTTGTTCACCAAACACTTCCTCAACAATCCGTCCTTTTGGAAAAGTAGAACGAGGCTTGTTGAAACGAACAGTCATGAAAAACAACCTTTCCTTGTTTTCTGGCTCAGTAACTGAAAATCCAAACCTAGGTCACACCCTGTAATAAAATATTTTATTTATATATATATATATATATATATATATATATATATATATATATATATATATATATATGAGAGAGCGAGAGAGATTTATATATATATATAGATATATGTGTCATACCTGCGTCATGTTGCTCCTATGGTGCTGCAGTGGTTCAGTAGTTACATCTGTCACCTCACAGCTTCACTGACACGTGGTTCTACGTGTTGTAGAACCAAGGGTTGTGTTCTTGTGTGTGTTCTTGTGTGTGTGTTCTTGTAGTTCCCTTCTCTGAAGATTGTTTGAACTCTGCTCCTGTGGGAACAGGAAACTCTGAAGAGGCCTCTAATTTCAGAGGGTGTGACATGTTAATGATTTCTACACCAGTTTGTTTAATTGTTGTTTTTTAACTCCAGGTGATGAATGTTGCACTGCTGCCTTGTTACACTATGAAAAACTGCCCTTCAGCAGACATGAACATTGTGGCTGTGTAGTTATAATTCACATATAGGTGGTGACATGTTGATTTCTTTCTATCTCATCAGTGCTTTGGTTAAAATGAATTGGGCTTTGTTAAAGTCTGTCAACAAGTATTCATAATTGTTACCCTTTCCACAGAGGTCAGATGTCACGGTGCAGCAGTGCAGGAGCTGAGATCAAGGGCACTTCAGCAAGCTGGAACTTAGGACTATCATTCGGTTCCTAGAGTGCAGGTACTGTGCCATTCTTTCTTTTCTCTTACTACCTCAACAAAGCAAAATGTTTTCATTAACTTTACGAAAGTATTAAAAAAAATCATATAACTGGCCCTTGAAATATGCTTAGGTAATCCCTTTAAATACACTCATAAAACTTTGAGGGAAGCTGACCTTATCTGACTTTGGCACTCTGTGTAAAGAGCTGGCTGATGAAGTCCTGTCCAGACATGTAGGTTGATGTCAAGCTGGCAAAGCACTGGCCAGTTTCCAAAGGCTGCTCAGAGGAAAAAAAAGAACACTGACAGATGGATAAGGGGGGGGGCTGAGGTTAAGACAATTAGTTGAGACAGATAAAGGGTAATAGTGAAGTAGGAAAATAAACAGATGGACAGATAATGAAGGGGTAGATGACAAAAGACTCAGAGAAAAACAAAGCTAGAGAAACTTCTGTATTAACAGCATCTTGTCCAACATCTTTTTTGGTGGTATGCTCCTATATTTCTCCTTTCCTGCCTTCCTTCCTCCCTCTTTGGGCTTTCTTTGTCTGTGTCCCGACTTCATAGACAGCAGGGGGTTTCAAATGTTCTAAGTCTGAATTTAAGAAATGCAGTTGTCCTTTTACATTGGGAGCTCACAGAGTCCTTAGAGTGTTTCACTGCTCTTCTCATGTCACCACCTGTCATACATCTGACCCACTTTGGGTACAGACTCATAGTTTGTAAAAGGTGCACAGGTATAAAGAAATCCTCTCATTGGCTATCTGAAATAGTCTGACAGGTGGTGGGTTGAGAGACATTTAAAATAGAGCTGCACCTAATTATTTTCATATCAGTTAATCTGCTACTTATTCTCTTGGTCAGTGGATTAGTTGATTTTATATAAAATGTCATTTTTCACTTGTCAGTATCAAAAATGTTGAGAAGTTGAGCATTAGTTAGGATTAAAACATGCTGGAAAACAGCACCAAGTGTCTCTGCTGTAATTTGAGTAATAGCCTTAGCTGACGTCAGATGAATGTTCCTGTTTCAAATGACCTTGTCTATGAACTTTATGATACCTGCGGCTTCTCAGTGACAAAACACAGCTATTAAGATTCAGATTAGGTAAAAAACTTTCTCTGAGGTCACTTTTAATGTCATTTTATTATACGCTGGTTGATGGGAGTTGATAAATTAATTAAAATCATTCGAATGGACAAAGCATTATGGTTTGATACGTAGAGAATAAAATGAAACCTGTTCCAAAGTGATTTATCCACCATTTTTAGGTGGTAGCATCATTTATTGGTGACAAATAAGTTAAATCGATCAGTTGAAAATAAATTGGGTACTACTCTGATAACTGATTAATGATTTCTATCCAGCAATTAATGATTAATGATTTCTATCCAGCAAAAGACCGGTTTTAACTTATTAAATGTCAGGTTTTCCCGCTTGTCATTTTCATTTGTCACAGTAAATTGAATATTTTAGTTTTATTCGAGCAACAGTCTGAAACCCAAACAATAGGAATCTGTCCCAAAAGGGAATTTTATAGACAAAATATTTAATTTCAGAAAATGATCTGTAGATTAATCAGTAAACCGAAATAAGGAAAACATCATAAATGAGGGCGGGAGATATTTTTAAAAGGACAAGAGGCAATATCAGACCTTTATTAGCACTTTTACAGATAACATATATTTTCAAAATATTAAAAAAAAAAAGATCAAGCCTTTATTTACTACATATGGCTTCTATCATACAGTACAATAAAGGAAGCTCATATTGCCTTGCATTAAAAAAAAAAAAATCAACTTAAAAAAAACCCTGTATTGTTGAAGTACTAGCTAGTCAGCATTTTTTTTCTGTGAGTCCTGTGCATCTTGACCTTATGAATGAAAATAAAATCATAGACATTAGGTTAGACAGCAGTCAGCCACTTACTTCCTGACATGACTGATTACGATGGTCTAAATTACAATGTCTTTCCTACTTTTTATTTCCCTCATTTTTTGTCTCTCTTATCTCTTACTGCACCTAAAATCTTTCCTGTGTCACATGACTCTTCCATACCTCTTTCATTTGTCTCTTTATCTACTTTAATCGTTTTATCCCTCACTTGATTTGTTTTCCGCAGTCCTTCATACAATCATAGAACAGACATGTCTGCAAGGCTGTCATTGTTATTCACGGGAAGTTTTTGTCACAAGAGATTCCAGTTGTCTCATTTTTTACTTGAATGTCAGTATGTGGCTGCTGATCTTCCTCAGCCTATATCATTTTCATCATCTTTGTTTTCTCTCTCTTTCTGTATTTTATGTTCCTCTCAAATTATGTTATGCTACCACATGCTCGATATAAACTGCAATATTCACTGAGTATGGGTGGAACATAGTGTAAAAAGAGTATTGACAAAGTCTCACCACTGCCCAGCCATTTTGGCAAAATTGAATAGAGAAGGAGCCATAACTTAACTTTCAGTGGTCACCGGGACATAAAAACTGCACCTATAGAATCACCAGTCAAATCTCATTACAAAAAAAAAAAACGGATAAAAATTTTCATGACTTTGCCTCAAAATATGGTTTAAATGCTTTTTTCCCACAGGTTATACTTCTATGAAACCTACATAAGGTTTCCTTTGCGTCAGTGCAACATCCTGATTGGCTTGATATATTTCCTGTTCCGCCATCTTTGGTGTTATGGATTTTTTTTATTCAAAATGCCTTAAGTGGTTTGTCTCCTCCCTAATAATAATAATAATAATAATAATAATAATAATAATAACCACACTTCTGTGGTTTTGTCTTTAGTCCCTGTGTTTAGACACAGCAGCTCAGATGATGTCTGATGGTGATTTTTCTCTCATGTTTCTTTTCTGCCGTTTCTTCAGTCCCTCCCTTTTGTTGCTCCACCTGGTTCTTTCTTGTTGCCCCCCCCCCCCCAAAAAAAAATCCCTTCATCCTTTTCGCAGCAGTAATAATAACTGATCTGATGTCACAGTTGCCATGGCAGCCGGGTAATGACTTGTCTGGTTGAATCGGCCTGGTAGTTTAGTGGAAGAGACACATAGACAAAACAGGACCAACACGAAAAAAAAGTGATCGTACCGGATATATTAGGTTAGAGTAGAGTAGAACACAGATGATCTGAATTGCATAGCATACTCTGGAATTGATCACAGCAGATTGCAATCACATGGATTAAATCAAACTGTAGGCTTTGCAAACTGCCCTATAGAATAAAGCAGCATATTTTTTTTTAAAACTAAATATTCTTTTGGTTTAACAGACAACTATATATGTGTAGTATAGATGTAGTGGTAATGTCAGATTTTATACTGTTAACTGTTGAAACTTCATTACACTTCATGAATTTCTGTCCTAATTATCTATTATGTCATGTCTCTTCGCTGGTGAGAAAAAAGACCAGTAAAAAGGATCTGACCCAAGAACAAGTTCATTTCACAAACAAACAAAATCCCCAACAATCCCAACAGGTTTGACAGTAGGATGCTACTGAGTCCAGTAAAGTAGTTTAACGAAACTCTGCCTCTTATGAGTTTTAGAACTTATTTCATTATATAGTTCTTCACCTTTGAAATAAACGTGTCAACTATATCCAAATGTAATTCTTTGCTTTTGGGTTAAAAAATGTGGCACTCTTACATAAAGTGAGGTTTTTCTGGTGAAAAATTCAAAGGAAATTACATTGCAACCAAGTTTTTAAAATTTATTTATTTTCTTATTCAGTCCCAATGTACTGGAGCAGCACAGTCAGTGTGTTTGGGATCAACACAACAACGTACTTACCATCTGTCAGCCTCAAACGCCAGGTTCACACATACAACTATATCCTGTTACATAGACACACACACAGTGCTCATGTAGTAATGATGAGTTAAGTAAAAGTGATGCAAAACACTTCCATCAACACCACTAATCTGCTTCTCTGTGTTGAAATCAGACATTGTGTAGCTTATGACCAAACCAGATCACATTGGCAGTCAGTAGAGTATTTATACTGGAGTGTGTGTATTAAGCTGTTAAGCTGACCTTTTTGTTCTGAACTAAAGCACACTGTTAAAAGCTGATGTTGGACCTATATTAAGTAGATTTAGGTCATGTATCTGGGTCTGAAACACATCAGGATCACCATTATGGGAACTACAGAAATGAGGAGGCTCACAGTGGCTCATTGGATCTCATCTGTGATATAGGAGAAAGACATTTATAAATAGTTTATTGGGACAGAAAAGTTTCTTTCGGGGTAAATTTGTAATTATATTAATAATTGCAATAACAAGTAATAACATTACAAACTTACTGTTGCTTCTTGATATGACGTGTAAACCAAGGTGGCTTGTTACACTCAGGGGTCTGGTTATTGGCTGATTGACGGATTTAACTGCCTGCTTCATTGCTTGGCTAATGTACCCATTCCCCCTTGTCTGTCCGTGGTATTTGGTTCAGTGGAGCAGGAGCAGTGGATGTAGAACTGTTGCATAACTATTATTACTAAACTCCACTGCTGCAGTTGAGCCGTCAAAGGGGCAGATTGAAGGAGACATCCTAAATAAGTTTTTTTTTTGAGAAATATTATATTATTATATCATGTTATTTAAATGTCTAATATTTAAATGACTGCCTTTTATGTGTTAGAAAAAATAAATGCTGCATATAACAGCAATGTGTGTTTACAGAGTTATATCATATACAGGTCAGTTTGTATTTCTGTGGGAGTATCTATCTTTTAGCTTAGTTTAAGCAGGCTACAGGATAAAACCAGGACTCCACTGACACATACATACATACATACATACATACATATACACATATACACATACACACACACACAGTCCTTCTGAGTCTAGTTTATCTATAAATACATTTTTAGGTTGATTCAAACTTTCTTCTTGCCCTCTAGGTGAAGGCAGTGTGTTAGCCAGGAGGTCCTTCCTTTTTATCCTCTTTCCTCTCTCTGTCCTTTCCCTTCTTTATCCCACTTCTCTCTCTTTCTCCCCCCTCTGTCTCTCTGGCTCTCTCTGTCTCTGTGATGCCGGGCTGTGGGTGAGTGTATGCCCGTGACCAGACTGAAGCTGGGGAAGTTAAAGGTGGTGCGGCGGCAGCTGCTGCAAAGGTACAAAACAACACATGTCACCATCACCACCGGTCATTAATGATGTTTACAGCCCAATGTAAAGAAATGCTGAAACTATCATAATCCTGGACATTGCTTGCTTAATTTTTTGCTAAGAAAACTGTTACAGTAACTGTGGGAATCAGTTTTTGTACAGATTCACATTGTTTTGGAGATGGCACTCGGCAAGAGACTGTTATTTAAAATCAACTGCAATTAATAGAAATATGTCGTGACCATTTGTTATTCATACTCAAATAAAACAAAATAAAAACTTCTTTTACAACATACTGCTCCCTGCTAGTAGTGTTTAGCCCTGCAGACCTCATTTCAGTACATCTGAGTTGGTGACATTTTGAATTGTTTTGCCACAACCATAATAAAATTTGAAGCATCAGAAAATTATACACAAAAAAACACAACAAGCAAGAATCTGTACCAATGTCTCTTTCCAAACTATGTCTCAGTTCCTCAGAATGATCTTCAAACTTAGCTGTAAACTGTTTTCATGGAGAACTATTTGTTTTGAAGTGCAACAACCTACTTTCTGTGTCTACACTAAAGAATGAGCCACAGTGCTTCTGGCTGTACAGACACAAGTTGAATGCATCATCTAAAGAGGGCAGTTTTCATATTTTTGTTGCGAATTGGTAAGACCACTGTATGTTTTTGAAACACAGATGAGTAGTTGTTGGGTTTTTTTTAAAAAGTACTTATTTCAAATACTGGCGATCTTGCATAAGAGCCATTGGGTTGATTAACCTAATTGTTGACAAGATATGAAAGATTAACAGGGAGATTCCAACTCCTGAAACTGATGTGAGGCATCTTGGGTGGTTTGCCAAAGAAGCATCTCCACTTTGGCCTCTTTAAGTGATGGAGCAAATTCCAGACCACACCCACTCAAAACCATCAGTGGTGCCTCACAGTCATTTCCTGCTTAAACATTGGAGCTGCCAACTTACTGTGTTTCACATTGCAAATAAAACCAGGTAAGGGGGTTTGATAAGAGATTTGTTAATCCCAGGACTTAAAAGAACCTGCTATCAGAATAGAAATTTCCCGCCAAATGTTGCTCAATCTTATCACAGTTTATTTAGTCTCCAGTAATCCACACCCAGCACTGATAAAACAAGCTCCTCCAGAATAAGTGTTTAATTGAATTGGTTGATTTCTGCTTGACTGTACCAGGTATGAACACCAGCCCTTCGTCTCTTGCCTGGCTGGCTTATATGGTTGCCAATGGAGACGATACCAAAGAGCCCGCGCGCAACCAGGAGAGTGCTGCTGCAGCAAGGTACGCAGACACCATCTATAAGCGGTGTGTTGAGTTTGGTTAGTTTGCTGATGGTGCAGAGTATTGATTCCCCAGCCAATTTTCTTCCACCCGGCCTGCTGACACTACTTCTTACTGCTTTTCTCTGAAAATATATCAGCACATATACAGCAGGTAAAATAAGTATTGAACACATCAACATTTTTCCCAGTAAATATATTTCTAATGGGACTATTGTAATGAAATTTTCCCCAAATGTCAGCAACAACCCATTCATACATGCAAAGAAAGCAAAACAAATAAGTAATGTGTAATAAAATGGAATGACACAGGGACAAAGTATTGAACATGCTTACTGAAATTGATTTAATACTTCATACAAAAGCTTTTGTTGGTAATGACAGCTTCAAGACGCCACCCATATGGAGAAACTAGTCACATGCATTGCTCAGGTGTTATTTTGGCCCATTCTTCCACACAGTCTTCAAATCTTGAAGGTTCTGTGGGCCTCTTCTATGAACCCTGATCTTTAGTTCTTTCCATGGATTGTCAATTGGATTCAAGTCAGGCTATTGGCGGTGCCATTCAAGCAGCTTTATTTTCTTTCTATGAAAACAATTGAGAGTTTCCTTGGCTGAGTGATAGGCATCATTGTCTTGCTGAAATGTCCACTCTCATTTCATCTTCAGCATACTGGTAGATGGCAGTAGATTTTTCTCAGTATATTTTTCCAATCATCCTTCCTTATGAAGTATGCCAGTACTGTCTGCTGAACAACAGCCCCATACCATGATGTTCCCTCCTCCAAACTTCACTGTTGGTGTGGTGTTTTTGGGGTGATGTGTATTATGGCATCCAAAGAGTTCAATTTTGGTCTCATCTGACCAGACTATATTCTCCCAGTATTCCACAGTCTTGTCCAAATGTGCAGCAAACTTTAAATGAGCTTCAACATGCTTTTTCTTTAGCAAGTCTTGCCCGGTGAGCGTGCATGGCGGGCCATGGCGGTTGAGTGCATTACTTATTGTTTTCTTTGAAGCAATTGTACCTGCTAATTCCAGATCTTTCTGAAGCTCTCCACAAGTGGTCCTTGGCTCTTGGTCAACTCTTCTGATAATTCTTTTCACTCTGTCAGAGACCTTGTGAGGAGCACCTGGTCGTAGCCAGTTTATGGTGAAATGATGTTATCTCCACTTCTAGATTATGGCTCCAACAGTGATCACTGGAACAGTCAAAAGTTTAGAAATCCTTCTGTAACCAATGGCATCAGTATGTTTTGCAACAACAACATTACAAAGGTCTTGAGAGAGCCCTTTGCTTTTACCACTCATTAGATGTTGCTTGTCTGACACCTTTTTATAGGCCTTCAGTTGTGACTGAACCAGCTGATATTAATTTGCACTGACAAAGGGCTGGATTTCTTTCTGATTACTGATAGATTTCAGCTGGTGTCTTGGCTTTCCATGCCTTTTTGCACCTCCTTTTTTCATTTTTTCCCTGTGTCATTTCATATTATTACACATAACTTAATTTATGGAAATCTGTGGTTTGATTTCTTTGCATCTGTGGGTTGTATGGGTTGTTGCTGACATTTGGTGAAAATTTCATTGCAATAGCCCCATTAGAAATATATTTACTGAGAAAAATGTTGATGAGTTCAATACTTATTTTACCCGCTATATATTCTGTCAGCTAGTATGAAAATATACTGATTCCATATGCACTATGTAATATGACTGATTGCATCTGTATCTGTCAGATGATGAAGCATCAGCTAGTTGCAGTTTTGCCTCTAATTATAACTGTAAATCATGTTTAACACAGGAAAATGTTATTTTGAATATAAATCTTTATCCCTAGCGCCAAAAACTTTTTGAAATGTAGATAACATGACTACGGGCCTTTGATAAGACAAAGCATGACTACTTCTGTGTGTGTGTGTGTGTGTGTGTGTGTGTGTGTGTGTGTGTGTGTGTGTGTGTGTGTGTGTGTGTGTCTGGGGGGGTGTTTTACAGGTGGAGTGTGGCAGTTTTGGCCTCCTGATCCTCACCTTCTTCCTGAGTTTTGTATTCCTCTATTTCTGGAGTGAAGCTCAGAATGACTACAATGACTTTGACTGGTGAGTCACATAAAGACCATACTGTGTATACTTGCTGCCAAACACACACCACACATGTCGGTTGAAGTGTGTTTTCCATCGTGATTTTAGGGCATTTGTTGTCATTTTGTTGGAGTCAGGGGAAGCAGTCATGTTTTAACTAATAAATTAAATTAATAAGTGAAATAATCATCTAACAGGGAATGGATGGGACCAACCCATTATTAAAAAAACGATTCATGCCGGCTGCTCACCATTTCTCATATGCATCTTCAGGTTTAACTTTGGGACTCTTGGTTTCTGGTTTCCGTGGTCTCTGGTGCTGCTGGTTGTTGCTGCTGCTCTCTTCACATACATTTCCCTATTACTGGTATGTACACTGATATGACTTTTTGAGCCTGACAAATATTAACATACAGATCACCAAAGGAAAACGAAGCAAAAAGAAAACATATCTCTAGTCTAGTATCCCTGAGCATGACACTTCAAATTAATGCTTAATTCTGTTCTAACCAGAGATTACCAGTAGTAGGACTAAGTACGTCAGCATAGGTTTCATTAGGCACTTGCCTCATCTGGAAGGCCTCATCCCTTCCAGCACTTTGTATGAAATTTAGCTGTGTGTCTGCCTGCCTGAGGTGACAAATATTATTTAACACTCATATATACAGAAAAATCAACATAGATGAAGTGGAGGAGAAATTTTCACCATCAGTTTACTTTCTACTTAGAGAGGTATAGAACAACTTTCAGCAGTGACAAGATATCCACAAGTTATGTTAAAACTAATATGCTTCTTTAGTTAATTAATAAAGATTTAAAAGAAGTAAATACCGTGTAGGAGAGTGTATCCGAGGCAGATTTATGCAGCAACTTTTAAAGAATATATAAACATTGTTCAGGTGCTGGCGGTGTGTCTGCTTTCCGAGGGTCAGAGGCTTTACCTTCACTGGAGCCACAAGGTATACACACACACAAAGAATAAATTTTTAAAAAAAGAAAAACCCTGGTAGTTTTTTGTGTTTGTATCCCCCCTTGTTATAAGTTGTTATAAGTTGCATAATCTCCTCTTCTATGGCAGACCGGCATTGTGGTGACGTTGGTGTTCTCCGTCACAGCCACTGCCATCCTGTCTGACCTCTGGAGCAAAGAATGGAGGACCCTTCTTCTCTCTCTGCAGGTTAGCCAAGCCGAATACATCAGCCATTCACAGGAGAGAGTGACAAGATGACTTTTATAATTTGCCAAACATTGACAGTGCTATGAAATGAGAACAGGGGCTCAGAACAGGTAGAAAAACACTCGGGATAATATAATTTTAGACAGTAAGTTGGCCGAGGCCTACAGCAGATTGTAGTCTTAATATTACATCTTGTGTTCTTAAATCAACCTCCCCCCTTGAACACAGTTCAAGATCTTGAAATCAAAATACAATTTGTGTATTTTACACAGTTCTAGGAAAAACTGAGCCCACAGGTGATTAGCACTTCCTTTTCCCTGGACTTTTACATGCATTAAAAACCTATATAACATACTAAAGGAAAGGGAAAACCCCAAAAGAAAAATATGGGCATTTTAATGACAGTTGACTGTTTATATTATGTTTATACAAACTGTAATTTGTGCTTTATATTTTGAATTGAATATCGGAGACTGACTGACATGTCGGCCAATCCCTTGTCCTTCATTTTGTCTTTCTCCTTTGTTCTCTTCCTTTTTTTTATATTTAGGTAACCGCACCTTTCCTCCATGTGGCTGCAGTCTCTCTAATGGCTATTCTCTCCTGGCCAATAGCATTACACTTCTTCCGCATGAACAAGAAAGGTAAGCAAACTGATGTATGTTTATCTGTGTCAGCTTTGAAGCTAACACTGGAAGTGAAAATATCCAGTTGCAGCATTTCTAAATGTTTCTTAACAAACATTTATCTGCTAATCTGTATTGGCTTAGATGGTTGAGAGAAAAACTAGGTAGGATGCGAGAAATGCATTCGCCTTCCTCAAACAGTTTTGCTGAAGTCGCCTTCAGCAAAGTAAAGGGGCAGTATCCAGCAAACACTTCAGCCTTTCCCTTCTAGACCCATCCTACATTAAAACACTTGATGTTCTTTAATGTCTGAGAAAATGAGAGAACCCTTCTTGACCTAAATCAGTAACTGGAGGGACCAAAGTCTTTAAGAACCTTGTTGAAATGACATATTGGCTGATTTCTGGCAGTAGAGGGTTTCTGCTCTAAAAGCTTTAGTTGTAGTAGTACTGAGCTGCCCCACCTATCAGGAATACAGCTGATCTGAAGTCAAACATACCCCTGCAATAGTATGACGTACTTGTCTGGCATAGATTATACAGCTGTACACCTCCCTGTCATCCTTATTTTTCCTTCTCCTCTTCCTCTTAAAAGAAAATCATTGTCTCATCATCCTACTCAGTTTTGCACTCTTCTCTTCATCTGTGGAGCTTTTTTTCTTTTGTTTCCTGTCTTCTATCGTTCACACCATTCTTTTTTGGTTTCTTGCCCACTCCTCCCTGTTTGCTGCTGTCTCATTTTTTTTATCTTTTACCTCATCTTTTCTCTTTCTTGCAATGTGTCTGACTGCATTTTCCTCTTCACTGCTTAGCTTTGACCTCTGTGTCTCTCTGCATCTGTCTTCTTTCTTTGGTCTCTATGGGTACTGTCCCTGGTTGCCATAGTGACTCAGCAGGTAGACTGATGCTGAGTCATGTCAGGGGTCTCACCTGGCAGGAGATAATGGCGAGAGAGTAGGGTTTGGCTGGAAACAGACCTTTTAAGATTGATAAAACATAAAAAAACTTGACTTTCTTTCTTTCTTTCTTTCTTATAATCTTTTTTTCCTTTTCCAATCCCTGCTTCCTTCCTTCCTTCCTTCCATCAGACGTTGTTACATTCAGCCTCCAGCAGGAGCTCTTTTTTTTTTTTTTATCAGCTTTGTGACAGTTGGTCAGTAGTTTTGGGCAAATTGTCAGCCAATCAGGTGCCAGCTGTCTGTCTGTGCTGAGCCGTGCTGGGACTGCCTGTCCCTGAGAGGTAACAGTATGGACCCTGACAAAGATGCACCTCTTGACATATCAAACCGAGCAGGGCATCTCTCGCTTTCTTTTAATGCCCTGATGACCTGCAGTAATGGGCAATCAATAAAACTATTAGTATTTTGATTAAAGAGCATTAGAAGTGTTCCCTCAGTCATTAATTTTATTCCCGTAAGTGTTGCAGTAATCAGCTGTGAGCCGTTATTTTTGTTTTAGTGATGCAAGCCGATACCATGTTAGTTATATAAGTTCACTAGATGGAAAAAACTCTCTTACTTCAAAGTTAAGAAATTTAACAAAAAACAGTCTAGTTTGGTCTTTCTTCCTCGGCATATTTACTTTCTAACAAGAAAACCGTCAGTCGCTGTTTTCCATATGACTGCTGTTCAGTGCCAGACCACAGTGTTGATCCCATCAGGAAAGATTTACTGAATATTATCCTGATTCAGTTCCGATTTCTATGCTAGCAGATGGTTGTAACTCATATCTATACGCACAAAGGTTTATCTTTTGGTTTCTGCAGTTGCTTGTCAACCATGATTTGACACAGATTTCAAATGGAGTCTTGTGTAGCTATTGCATTTTTAAAAAATTTGTGTTGAACTAAAATGAGTTGTTCATGTACTTTTAAAGGTTTCTGCTTTATTTGAATAAATCAGTAAACCAGCAGGAGCTAAGTCCTAAGTACTATAATACAGCATCTTTGTGGTGTTGTGTGTTCCTCAGTGCGTCAGGTAGCAGCCCTTGGTCTTTACCTGTCCGTGCTGTTCTCTCTCTACCTGGTCCCTCTGGGGATGTACTCGCCCTGCATTAAAGAGGCGGGAACACTAGGACCAGCCCCAACACTCATCGGACACAGAGGAGCTCCAATGGTAAGACTTAGCCAATTTGTGGCAGCCGGGCCTCAATTCTGTGTAAAGTCTGTTTTTTACTTTTCATTTCAACTATCTTTTCTGTTGATTTTTATCAATATTTTAGCATCAGTTTCAGTAGTGAAATCTGGAGATATGGACAGTGTGTATATTTTATTGCTGTGCATATATGAGCATTGTTATTCATCAACCTGGGAATTTGTGTGTGTGTGTGTGTGTGTGTGTGTGTGTGTGTGTAGCTTGCTCCAGAGAATACTGTGATGTCATTTGAGAAGGCAGCGGAAGCTGGAGGAGTAGGACTGGAGACTGACGTCACTATCAGGTATCAACTGTTCTCACCTGTGTATGTATATGTAGCTGTAAGACAATGTAATCTTGTATTACTAAATAGTAATAATTAAATGCTTTAGCGTTTTAAAAGGTTTATTTTTACTGAAGTGACCATTGTAGCTAATTTCACTGGATCAGTGATGGTTAAAATATTAAAAAAAAAAAAAAATTAATTTGTAGATTCAGAAAATCAAAATTGTCTCATGTTGACCAAATTGTGAAATTATCAAATCATTAGCAATATTTAATAACTCAAGAGATCACAACATTTTTTCATGCTGCCAACATTATCATCAGAACAGTCAGCCAACAGCTTTGATGCTAATTATACAGATCAGGTGCTAGCGTGCTACCCACAGTGCTAAGGTGATTACTGCCATGCTAATCCAGTTAGCCGTTAGCACACTGAAAACAGAGGGATTAGCAGTATGGCATGAATCAACGTTAGCAGGTTAGCTTAATCCCTTTCTGCTGATGACCCTGGCGTGTCTGGTAGTTCCTGTGTGTGAAAGAATAAGGTGTATGTTTGTGAGTGTGCGTGTGTGTGCACGCATTTGTGTGTGTTTATGGGTATGTAGATAACTGATATCACTTGGACAGGCTTACTGAGCTTGATTGTCAATGTGTGTGTTCAAGATTAGGAATGATGCTTTTATGAAAGTGACGCTTATCGGTGACTTTATTCATCTACTCTTCACATCCCTTCATTTGCTCTTTAGCTCATTTTTTGTGTCCTGCACTTTCCCCTGCTTACATCCTGATTCCTTCCTGTGTCACTCTTTTAATGTTTCCATCACTATCTGTAGTTATGATGGTGTTCCCTTCCTGATGCATGACTCCACTCTAAGGAGAACCACTAACGTCGCTGACGTTTTCCCAAATCGAACGCACGCCGATGCCTCCATGTTCACCTGGGCCGAGATACAGCAGCTGAATGCCGGTGACTGGTTCTTATCGGTAAGAAAGACAAAAACACACACAATTTTTAGTTGTTTTTTTTTGTTTTTTTGTTTGTTTTTTGATAAGGCTTGGTTTGCTCCAAAATGCAATGTTTTTTCTGTATTGTATGAAATTCCACTGGGGGGAGAATGAAAGATATTGTAACCTAGAGAACTGAAACCCTGTAAATGGTGATTTTATGTTTTTGAAGATCCCATTCTTTCAACCTTACATAATTCTTAAGTAAAGGCAAATCTGACACTTTTATGTCCATTCGTTTTTAGAGCTTGAAATTTGTCTCTTAAATTTTTTCTCTCAACACAAAACACAACATAGTTTCTAGGTAAAACACACCTCCAATTTTCATCCTTACAGTTACCATGTAAACTTGCCTTTCTTTTGGCTTGATGCTGGTATTTGCTGTTGTTTGATTAATTTTTATATTTACATCGTACATTTTATTTCATGAAACAAAGATGAATGATGATTAACTAAACCTTGACAGAAGAAATTAATCCTTCAGGGCATTTGAAAAACATGAACATTGACAACAATCCTAATTTGCATAAGAATGACTTTATGTAAATAACATGGATGCAATGAGCTGTTATGATAGTGACTTGGTAAATAAGTATTGATAAACCTCTACTGACAATGTCACATCCTTTCTGTGTATTGGGGTCATTCTTGTTTTGTTGTTTTTTTTTTTAATTTAGGATTTTTATTGGAATATATCTGATTTTTTTTTTAAAGGTGACATATTACAACTAATTTTTATATATATTTGAGGTCCCCTATGCACCCAAAAGTTCTATCTGTTTCATTTTTGTTGATTTTTAGTAACATTCCAACATCACTCCCTTACAGAGGGATCCATTTGGTACTGTGTCGTCCCTGTCTGAGGTGGACCGCTTGCAGGCCCAGAACCAGTCTGTTCCTTCACTGGCCCAGTTTCTGGAGGTAGCCGCCTGTAGCAGCAGACTGGTGCTGTTTGACCTGCGTAGGCCACCATATGGGCATCCCTACAGTCAGTCATACATCAACACCACTCTTCAGGTGGTGCAGGCCCACATCAACTCCTCACAGGTAACTGTATGGAATTTTTCAATTCAGCATTAGGTTGAAAGATGACAAATAATTGTATTATCTAATATATATTACAACTTGGATGATGATCAATGAGTAACTCACTAACTCGCTCTACAAACTATTTCTTGGATCACTTTTTTTATTCATCCATTGTCTCAATGTATTTTGTACATTTCTGGATTTGTGTGTTTGTTTATAGGTGCTGTGGCTTCCATCTGAGGATAGGGAGCTGGTCCAGGCTGTGAACCCAGAGCTGCAGCAGACCTCTGGAAAACAAGCTTCTATTCAGGAATTGACCGATGGTCACATCACCAGACTGAACCTGCACTACAGCACCATGTCTCAACAACAGATCAGGTAAACACACACACACACACACACACACACACATTTCATCAGATTTTTTGCCAAGGGTTAGTGTGAAATCAGGTTAAACTCCTACCAGGTTTTAAGAACAAATACATACACACATACATAGACTCAGATTTATTAATGGAGCAATAAAGGGCATTCAGAAATTATTAAAAATATTTTTTCTTGCTGCAAGATGACACTGATTACATCAGTGCTAAGTGAACAATGTCCCGACTGAAAAAGGATTGAGGAGACATCATAGATGCGCTGCTAATTATGCAACAGGGACAAATATTAAATGGTAAATTGACAGTTGTATCATATTTGTATATCCAAGGGTATTTTCTAAAATCCCATCAAAACGTTGATGTCGAAATTAGTGTGCATTTTTATTTTCCAAAACGAGGCCTAATAAATTCCCAGTTTAAAGAAAAACAAAATGAAAATGATGAGCCCTAATTATAGATATGCAGTACATTCAAGCAATCAACTATACATTTATATCCATTAAAGAGAAATATGACATTTCACTGAGCTTTTTAAACTGTGCGTGTGTGCGTGCGCGTGTGCGTGCGTGCGCATGTGTGTTTATGTAACTCAAGGTACAGATGATGACAATGTCCTCGGTGACTCCATCTTTTAGAACATCCTCAGGGAAGTGAGAGGAGGAACGGAGGAACTGAATTTGGGGTTGAGGTGAAGTTTGTGACAGGAGTTAGGAGAGAGAAAGAGGAGAGACAGAGGAGAAGAAAGGAAGAAAGGAAAACCCGGGTGAAGTGAAAGTTATTCAGTAGAGGAGAGAATTGGTTGGAGTCATAGGAGGAAGTGAGGAAATTCAGTGGAAGAGGTACAGACAGGTTGGAGATGGGAGTCTAAATGAGAGGAGGTGGTTTAGAGGAGAGGTGGCCAAGAAAGGCTGATAAGTAGTACAAGCGAAATAAGTGGGAGGTACAGAAACTGTAGGAGAATGATCTGGGAAGAAAGAGGTGAGAAAAATGGTTGTGTGACTCACTCCTTGACAGTTATTACCAGAAGTTGCAGTCAACTGAGATAGCTGATTCATATTCACTATAATATCTTATCACAACATAGATACGTCAGTTTGATGACATCATTATGTCTATTCCTGGTTGGATGAATCATGTTGTCACATCATAGGGTGACAGTTGTCTCATAAGAAATCATAAGAACTTTGCATGTGTTGTTATTATAATCAGAGTATGTGTTCAAGGAAGTGTTCAAACTTTACATAGTTTAACTGTAGAGTAATTTACTGATTATTAGACAGGGAAAAAGTGCTAATGTCTATAATGGCCAAGCATGATTACAGATAAAAGTAAAGGTAAAAATACTTTTCTTAGATATACCATCACCAGAACTTAATTTCTTTTTGGTTTCTTTTTAATATAGAATGCCTTATATAAGTCATACCACTCTTAATTTAAATTAAATATTTTAATTCAAGTTTACCAACCCAATACACCAGATCCGTACTGATACCAATACAGGCCAATTTTAAATGTAAATTAGCCATAACATAACCAATCTTATTTAAATACTTTTTTCCAATGCCATGATAAAATTCAGTGTTTCTACACATCGCTTGCCAACTCAGTGTTTTGTGTCACAGTAGGTAATAAGTGCCTTCTCTTACCTCACATAAAAAATATAAGTTCCACATGGTCTGGTACATATCGATTTGTAGATAGTATTGATTAAGAACTTGGTACCTGAGTTAAAGTATTAGTTGAAGTATTAGTTGGATTGATGTATCCCTACTTTAAATATTTATGTTTTTGTTTTTATTTTCTAAAAAAAAAAATCCTATTTTACTAAAAAGAAAAATCCTATTTTACTAAAAAGAAAACTGGATACATGATAAGTCACATATTATTGTGTTTAGTTTTAAGTTTGTTTTCTAATCAAAACACATTTAATATTTTTATTGTTAAAACAATGTTATGCTATAAATGCATACTTTTGAGGTTGTATAGTCTGTCATGTACTGTACCTATAAAACTGGGGGTTTTATTCTGAAAATGGCCACAATGAGTGAAAAGAGTCTAATCTATGGATACATATGCTACATGTTCATATTCATGTAACTTTTTAATAGCACTAGCAATCTCTGAAAGAACACGGTAAAAGATTTAAGTCTTTTTACCTCACTGTTGCTAGCACCAGTAATTAAAAACAAAGTTTGATTGAAAGAGACAAAATGCAGTAGCTGCAGTTAAATGTTAAATGATTTCAGTACACTGCCGTACACTTAAAAAGGGTGCTATATAAAATAAGAGTTGTTCAGTCTTTGCAGTCAGAGAGGTTATTTGATACTAATAAGGTATCAAGCCGGTGTTGGAAACGGTTTAATAAGATGAAATCACAATATTTAAAAAAAACTATTTTGAACTGAACCTCAGTTTGACGTCACAACTAGAAACCAGAAAAATTTACAAGATCATACGACTCCAGATGTATAAGGATAATTCCCACCCTGCTTTGATCTTCCTCCCAATAGATCAATGTCTCTTTCTCTCCCTCTGTCCCTTCTTACTCATCTTCTGCCCGTTTTTCTCTCTCTCTATTTATCTTAGTGTGTGTGCGTGTGTGTGTGTGTTTCTCGTTCTCATATCCCAGTAGCGACTTTAACTTGAATGCACACTAACGTGTGGGAACAAAAGTTAGTGTCGGCTGAGGCTTAAGACTTTGGTTTAGGGCTCATGTTAGAATCAGGTTTAGCTAGGGAATGCATTATGTCAATGAGTGTCCCCACCGGGATAGTGGAGTGTGTGTGTGTGTGTGTGTGTGTGTGTGTGTGTGTGTGTGTGTGTGTGTGTGTGAGAGAGAGAGAGTGTGAGAGAGTGTGAGAGTGTGAGAGAGTGTCCGTGTGAGAGTTGAATTTAATACTTCCAATTTGATTATCCCCCCCTCTCAACAGTAAGTACCAGTCAGTGAACATCAGTACTAACCTGTATGTGATCAGCCAGCCGTGGCTCTACACTCTGGCCTGGTGTGCCGGAGCTCAGTCTGTGACCACCAACTCCATCCATGTCCTGTCCAGTATAAACAAGCCGCTCTTCCTTATGGTGAGCAGATTCAACTCTACTATCTAACTAAAATATTGGTTTTGTAAGTCTGGACAAAGGGGAGTTGATGGATAACTGGGGTTAAGGCTTGCGTTGGTAACAAAAGAGAAGTGAAGTTAAAATATAAGTCATTATTTAATGGGTAACTCTATTGATGTGGTTTTGCACTTCATAAAGTTTGGGGATCAGCAAAACAGATTAAAAAAGAATGGTCAAAATTGGCTGTGGTTTCCTGACTATTAATCCCTCGTATGGGCCAAGTGACATATGTAATCAACCCTTGTCCCTCTGTCTCTCTCCAGACTCCAGAGGAATATAGTCTGATGTGGGTCCTTACTGATGTGATGTCTGCCTTCCTCATCATCGCCATTTTTATATTCCACTGGTGCGTAGACACACATACACATGCACACACACGGTTCCTGCCTACATAATTACCTTCCCCCTGCTAATTGTACCGTCTGGTATTGGAACAATGAAGCTGTGAGGGGCTGAGTCATCCTGGCTACTGATAAGGTTTTTATTTTTAATATCTATTCTGAGACGATAATTTGGCCAAAAAAATTGTTTTTGATCGGTGTTATAATGGAAAAATATGTGTTTGAGTGAAGGAGGACTACGGAGATGATAGATAGGTCTAAACATTAACATGTTTACGGTCTTTATGGCTGCTGTGATCCCTTTACAAGATAGTCTCTAGTTATTTCTGAGCATAACCTTAGACTGAGGGTATGAGTGAGAGTCATCATTTCCTGTGGGCCACATGAGGCTGCATATTTTTTTAATATTCTCCTCTGTGGCTTAATTTTTTATTTATTTTACCCCCCCCCCCCCCCCCCACACACACACACACAGTTTCTTTCACCATCAGTCTCTCTTTTCTATGCCTGAGCTTTAGTCAATACTCACCTGGACTCTCACACACACACATACACACACACACCTCAAAGTGGTTATGGTGGTACAAATGGATATCTCAAAGCACGTTGGTAAACACACAGGTTTTTCTCTGCACCTCTGATTTCTCTCTTTGGTCTGGGTCTGTGTGTGTGCCCCTCTCTCTCTCTGCGTGTGTGTGTGTGTGTGTGTGTGTGTGTGTGTCACAGGTGGAGAGAGAGAGGCCTGCCCTTCTGGTCAGGCAGCCGTCAGACTCACGAGAATGGACCATACAGCAAATTTAGGACGGGTATGAGAATATTTTTCTTCTCTTCACTCTGTGTTGAGCTTCATGTCTCTGTATTGTGTCATTATAGTTAATCTAAAACAACAGTATCTGATGCCTTGTCTCCAGCCTGACTGGTATTAGCTGGGTTGGGGTCTTTACTGATGAGGGACTGTAACTTTCATGAGCAGAAGATAAAAAAAGATAAATCTTAAAACTGAATATTGTTCTTAACTTATGTGTGAATTTGAAATATTTTGTCTAGAATCACCAGCTGTAAATTGCATATGTGGGGACTTGGCCAGCTTGTTAAGGGATTATTCTGAATTTTTTGTAAGCAAAAAAACATTTGCTGTCTCCCTGGGAGCTAGATGAGAATGTAACTAATGATCAGGGTTAAGGGCAAGGTTAGGTTTTAATAAATTATTAGGAAAAACTCTTTTGACGTGTGTATAGTCACAATTACATGTTGTATCTTGTTATGTAGCAAGCTAGTCACTGATGCATCTGAGAATGCACCAGACTTTTATTCAGAGTTGCAAAAGTGTCCAAAGCTGGAAGCGTAACCATGAGGAGGATACTAAAATGCTGTTAGTGATAATAATCCCAACCCTCTGTACTGAAAACTTACAGATATAATTGATATTAATCTAATCAAACAATCAGATTTCCCTAAATGTCAGAGTAATCATTTAAATGTAGCTGTAGCTATGGCTCAATATTCAGAGACAAGACATTATTTTCTGATACCGTCTTTGCATGCAATGATATCCTGCTGTACGCGTTGTGTGTGTTTGTGCATATGTGTGTCAGACTCTTCAGAGGCCATCTGTGTTCGCTGGAGCCCCTACCACTCTGACCCCCCCGCTGGAGCCCTCGTTTCCCTCCCCCTGGTCTTCAACCCATGACACCCCGCATGTCTGCCCTGCATGTCCGCCCTTCAGGAACCTTGTATGACCCCTGAACCCTGACATGAACCCTCTATGAAGCCCACATAAGAACTCTGTGAAAATAGAAAACTCATCTTTGAAGTTATAGATGTATTGCTGTCTTACATTCACCCCAAATCCTCATATATGTGTCCCGTGCACCGTTTCCCTGAGCCCTGTGTCCTCCAGTGTTATACCCATAGTGTTCCTTGACATGTTAAGCTAAAGGCTAAACTGTTTGACCTTTGCCTCCCTCTGCAGAGCTGAGTGATGTGTGGTCCATCTCCAGTGTCCATGTCCGGCCTGATCTACGGAGCACGCCCAGTTCAACCAGTACCCCTCACCTGCCCACCATCACAGAGGAGTGACTGAGAAAGAGAGAGAGACATTGAGGCAGACAGAGAAAGACAGCGAGGGAGAGAGAGAGGCAGGGAAGAAAGGTAAAGGAATTGAGACATGGGAGGAAAAGTACTTGTTTGAGTGTGAGCGTTGAAGCCCTGTCGTTTGATTTTGATTCAAATATTGCTGAAATTGTGGAAAATCATCTATTTTTCACTAAATCCTTTCCCACTTCAAATCGGTGTGAACACTATACTATGTCATATCAGATCAAAACAACTGTTCTGTCTTTGGCAGAAATCTGTGTTAAAGGAGAACTTCATCAGTCACAGTAAGATGCTGATTAAGAACTTTGGGACAAAGTGACCAAGAACAGAGCAGGAAAAAAATGATAAAGTAAAAGACAGCAACTCTCTTGTCTTTCTTTCACTTCCTTTGTCATCGTCTCTCAGTCTGATCTGAACCAAACCTCATTGACTTATCTGAGAAGAGAGATTCTGGAGCACCAGTGTTCATTTCCATACTATAATATCATAGATGCAATTAAAGCACCCGGGCAATTTGGAGAGTTGAACGCTGGCCCAGAGGCTGACACGCTTGAGAACATCTTGATCTCTGGTTATTCGATACCACTAGCTGAGCTCAACAACGCAAGACGTCAAAGAAACTAAACCTCAAACAATGAATATATCTTGCTGTAGTAACATA
Organism: Istiophorus platypterus; assembly: GCA_016859345.1. Classification (NCBI taxonomy): domain Eukaryota; kingdom Metazoa; phylum Chordata; class Actinopteri; order Istiophoriformes; family Istiophoridae; genus Istiophorus; species Istiophorus platypterus. Next base: position 2,522,558 of record CM029116.1, read on the forward strand.
TGAGTCGCTTTCACTTTTTCCGTCTCGTGTTTGTAGTTGATAAAAAAACAAATATTGAACAGGAAATGTGGCGGATCGGAGGTGAATCCCTGATGGAGTGAAATCTGATTTTGCAGGAGCAGGAGATGTCTGGACGATGATAAAATGGACTCTGATTATCTCCCATTTGAATTATATTTCTTCATTTTTCAGCTGTACCAATATCAGGTACGTTAGACCAAACCTGAAACCACATCTTAAATATGAATCTCTGTATGTCTCTAAGTAAGTGGATGCGATGTATGAACTGTACACTGTTTGACTGACAGAATGAATGTAAACCTGCGGCTCGAGAAGGTATTGTTAGGTACTATTTATGTTTGTACTAAAGTGAATGTATTATCAAGCGGTGCCATGTTTCTCAAAAGCATATGAGAAATGTTCTGGCCGGGGTCGTTTCACTTTGGCTACAGATTTGTGCCAAATGTAGTGTCAGCTGCTCTAAATAAAGATTATAAAAAGATGCTTTTGAGAAACCGGACCTTGTACTCTTTTTTTTTTTTTTTTTTTTTCTTTTTTTTGATACGATGCAGTGAATACAGCATCTGTATTTTCCTCAAATACACACACACAGCAGTTACTGGAAGTATGACTACATATCACATCTGTGCTACATTTCCCAAATGTAATCTGATTTTAGATCTGATACCCAGAGTGTCATGTCTCAACTTTTCAGGTGTGAAATTCTTTAGTTTTGGGGCCTTGATTTTTCTGAGCAGTTCATTGCACAGTGTTTGAGATAAAGCAGGACGTGCTGCAGTAGGTGTCATTAAAAAAAAAAGGTGTCATTGTTTAGTCTAAGAATCACTTTGTTCACACAGCACAGTAAATGTACCGGAAATTAATTTGAAAATTCAACAATAATTTTTGACACATCTCCTTGGATACCCATAATCTACAGAAGTCTATTGCATGGCATCAGTTAAACACAGTTCACAGTGGGCTGCTCATCAACCTACAGTTTCACCTCATGTTGGACTCAAACAGGCCTGGCTATGGTCTGAGGTGGTACTGGACTAAATTTTCTGGACTATATTTACTCCTACAAAATGCCACACAAGACACATCTGAATGAGGAAAAAAAGTTAAACAGTGCTAATACAATCTATAATTTAAATCACTACAGCACAGAATCAAATGATTGCAAGTGCAACCAAGCAACTTATGTACTCTGTTCTATTGTAATATGATTAAATGGGTAGAATTTAGCAAGACTGTATTTGTGTTCCTATTGAGAATATAATAGCTTATCTGTTGGGTTGGCGAAGCAATTTAGCTACAGTTATCAATCACTTTAGCTGCACAGCCATATTTATTCTATTGAATATGATGTTTCCCACCATAAGACTTCATTTTCAGTGAGTGAGTCAGGTTTCAATGCAGTGCTGTGTTCCAGATGCATTGTATCTTGCCCTTATGAATTCATAGAAATGTCTCAAACCCACTACACTCCACTGTATAACTACTTCTCCACTCTCCAAATGTACATAGTGTGTTGCATACTCTGATCAAAATCTGGCCAAGTTGTTTTAGCACATACTGAGCCTGCAGATGAACAGCAGAGAAGTGGACAACGTACCTTTGGTTTTCCACTAGATTTGAGAGATAAAAAGCAAGATGTTTTCGTCTGGCAACCTGATAGCAGAGGGTTAACCACAGGCTCTGTTTCTATTGATAATCTAATAAAATGGATGTTGTTGACTCCAGATACACGTTGTCAGGCCAACAGGCCGGTTTGTTTAATCTCAGCTACCTTCAGTCTGGTGAACCAAATCACTAGATGCACAAAAAGATACGAAACTAAAGTGCAAGACTTTTCTTTGATGATCCATTTTCTCATTTTCTGGCCATCAGTCCAATGTTCAGGACCTGCTTTGCTGCCTGTAAAATGTACTATAGATAAAAGTTAGATATTTTACAGGATTTGTCTGAGGTCAGTGTCCATGTAAGGGAATAATAAAAATGAAGTAATGAATTTGACTCCACCAGTAGTTCTCCATATCAAAGCTGTGTTAGATTTACTGTAGCTCCATCAGTGGTGGGCCTTAGAATTCATAGCATGATTCTGGAGAAAGAACTTGGGCCTGTTCATCACCTGGGTGCCAAGTGATAAGTATTATGATCCTGCTTACACCAGGGTGCGTAAGTAATGTGAAGAGATTCCCAATGTAAGAGACATTTTCAGGCAAAATGTGGACTTGAAACATTAGATCTCTTAAAATAAGATCTTCTGAATAAGAAATTTACACTGAAATGATGAGTACAAGCATCAGCTGTCAACATGTCTAAAATCTGAAATAATACATAAATAATACATTACATACAGGCTCATGTCAGCAGTGCTGTATAAAGGCTCCCCACTGTTATTAATTCATAACAGTGGGGAGCACCAAGGTGCTGAGAGAAAGTAACCTACTGCATAATATGGATGTAAAAGTCTGATCCCATTTTTTCAAATGGTCATATCACTGGAGCATTTTACATCTTTTGTTGTACTGAACAACTTTTTAAAAATTTATTTCATTTTTCAGACGTATTTCCCAACTTTTCTTCTTTTTTACTGTAGCTTTCCCTTGATTATAAAAGCTATTATCATCTGGTCTTAAAACATCAGTAAAGGTTTGGTTGGTGGTAGAACTATCCGTGCTCTCCATTATCAGTCTTTATGTTGTTAATGCCTGAAGTGTACAGAAATTCTGAAAGCATATGTAGTTTGTTGCTGTTAATTTAAAAACATTATTTTTTTCCCCCATTGATCCACATACACATTAACTGTTTAACCTCCAGTGAACCACAGGAGTGTGGACCATGATTTTGCGTATGCACTGAGCTTCATTTCTGCTTGGCCCTTTGAGGTGGATATTGGTTGAAAACAGTTCTACATTTATAGTAACAGGAACATTTTGATTCTCCTGTAAGTTGGTATGACAACAAACTCAAGTCAAAACAAGTGGAAAACTATGAATATTAGGCTTGTGCTGTCAAGATAGAAAATATTTATTAAACTGGTCCATCCTGACAAAAAGAATCAGAAATAACTATCATTAATGACCATTACTTTTTTTTTAATATTTATGTTTGTATCTGCCAAAAAAATGTCATATAAAAAAAGACAAGAACCCGGGCCTTTATTGAACTTATGAGAAATAAACTGAAAAATAATCTATGGAGCTAAATAAAGAGTAAAAACGTTCTTTATCTAAAAAAATAAAAATTACTTTTCACTGATACAGTACTCCTCAAAAACATATGTGATTTAATTTTTTTTTCGATTATTTTTGTGGAATCTAATATCTCTACTAGTAATTAAAATGTAAAATTTACAGCAATCTGATACATTTTTATAACATAGGGATTAATAAATAGGACAGAAATATAAAAAAAAATTGACTGAAATGGCGATAAAACTAAAACCAAACTGGAGCAGGAAAGAAACTGGCAGATGAGGAATATCGGAAAACTTCCCTTTTCTTTATCAACTTGTATAAATAAACTCTATAAGTTTGGTGTTTTTTGTGCCTCGCAGCTGTTGCATTGTTAACTCACCCCTTTTTCCATCTGTCTCTGTTTCACTGTCTCACGCAGACACAGACAGCGCTTGTTTTGTGCTTTCCAGGGCTGATGAGTGGATCTGACTGTGTGCTCAGGTTACTGATTCTCCATCAGCATTCAGCACCGACACTTTTTATTTGGTTTGTTGTCAAGTTGAATCTTGTGAAGCTGATCTGGAAATGTTTTCAACTCTAGTTGTTCAGTGCTCATCGTCGTCTAATTCACAGTTTATGGATGTGAGATCCTCTGATACTTCTATACTGTGTGCTTTGCTTGTGTGTTGCCATAGCAACACAAGAGGCTTTGTTGTTTTTGCGACTGTCACTGATTTTATTTGCAAATAATTGAAAACAACCATACATCCCTGTCGTCAGGACTATGGCGAGAGATATAAAAATCAGTTCGGTTTTATTTGATGTTTTCTAAAACTTTAGATTCTTTTCACTGCACATCACGTTTACATACATAAATATGGAAACACAATCCTAAATCAAGTTTCCTATAACTTTGAAATCAAATGCAAATATACTACCCATTATTATATTACTGTAAAAAACACAGAAAAAGCTTATAAATATCCCACTATACCAGTGAACAAATATGATACACACAAAAACCATTAGATCATTCATTGTGATTAATCAAATCAGAACAAATTTACTTAATGCTTTTTAAAAAAAGAGAGAGCACAGATCACACACCATAAAAACACTTCCTGAAGTCAAGATGATTTAGTTACAATCACAAAAATAAAAAAATCTAATAAACCAGCTAAAAATAACAGGCAAAACCCCATAAATTTTTTAATCGTCCAGAGAGAAAAAAAAACATCTGAACAACATAATGGCTTCAAAGAGAATGATGAGGATGGCATGGTTAAATACAAGTAGATTGGTTCATGATGCAAACAAACGCTCCAGCACAGATTAATGGACGGTGATGAAGAGTTAGTCATCGGCACATAGAGAATTTTAAAAAATCTCTTCCAAACTAGGCAGAGTTCAGACTGAGTTGCACCACATCAAAGAGAGTACAGAGTTAGACAGATGCTAAATCTTTGTGGCACAGATTTGATTTTGATGTGACAGAATTGATGCAGGCACATTTTATTTCTTGTTTGTGACAAAAATGCAGAGTGCTTTGTTTTTTTCAAAAGCTTTAACACAATATTTCCATTAGAAGATTTAAATTCAAAACAAGATTCTATCTAACTGCCAAATCTAGAAATCATCACCTGTACTGACATAACATTAAACTTTTGATGGTAGGATTATCCGTGATTTTAAAATAACCTGTGTATCATCTCAGAGCTAAACAGAGCACTTCATTTTCATTGCAGATGAAGTTAGCATCTGTACACAGCAAAAATCAGGTCCATGCCGCTACAAAATAAACTGGTCATCTGTTTTTAATGCAACCTCAGTGGAGCTATTACCACTGGGTGGGTGTAAATATTCAAAATGAATATCTGGTTTTACATCAGATATTCTGTTGTCTGGGAAAAAACAGGTTTGTGTCTTACTTATATTATTTAACTAAAAGTTAAATGCAAATTGAGTATCCACCTTCCGTCTATGAGCAGCCAAAACCTTACTTGCCCTTCTGTCCATATCTGTCGGCTCTCCCTCTCTCTCTCTTCCTCCTACCTCCTGATGCTATTGGCGGCTTACTTACTTTTTTTTTTTTTTTTTTTTTGCTTACTTATTCTATGGATTTGATTTTAGAATTTTACAATCTTTCTTGATTGAATGTGTTTTTGTCAAAGTCCTTCTCAAGTGAAAAAAAAAGGTTTTATTATTACTGTGTGTTCACTGTGATGTTTGAGGATCACTGTGCAGTTTGTTTTTCACTGCTGACAAGGAACAGTTCACATTAAATCTGCAAGTTACACACTGTAATGTGGAGCACAGACACTAAGCATGGACTTTTTAGTTAAGTCGGAGATGTCTTGTACCCAACAAATTTCCCTATTCATAGATTCTGGATGTTTGAAGGAGCACAAACAAAATGGAAAACCCATACTAGATGTATAACGTTGGGTTGGATTGTTTTGATATGTTTGAGAGGATGTTTTAAAGAACTGAGTCCAAAGCATTTGCACTTGTATGTAAAACTTTAAACCTGTGATTGGATCAGCCTAGGTTCATCTCAGTTTCAAGTGTGATCGGTGTCCCTCGTCAGCAGTGAAAAACAAAGTCTGCACAGTGAAGCTCAAAAATCTCAGTGAGGTAACAGTAAAACCTTTTTTTGTTGTTGTATGAAGCAATGAAGGTTGTGGTAGTGGTGTTGACAAGAATTTAAAACTACTTTCAGCCCTGCTTATGATTAAAAAGAAAAAAATCATGATATTGGAGGCTTTGTATAAAAAAGCTCAAGTGAAAGTGTAATTCTTCGGTGCTGACTCTGGTGACTCCACAGCCAAGCATCATCTCAGCCGCTTAGCGATCCTCAGTTTTTGATTTGAAATAATTTTGGAATAAATGTCAGTGTCAATGATTGTTCATAACTATGTGTATTTGTGATGCATGAAGATCCAGATCCAGATCTGCTCACCCTTGGCGTGGAGGTATGTATCCAGTCCTTCTTTTCTAAAGTTATTCTGAGTTGTTTTAATGCACTCAAATGTCTCAGGAGGTAATTTTTATTTGCTAACACTTCAGCATGTAGGTTTCTTAGTAATTAGGAAAATAAGCATCTGTGCTAAAAAAAAATGTAAGAGTTTAGACAGTTTTCATCCACACACTTCAGCATGTGTTAAGACAAATGACATTTATTACAGTAAAAAACAGTGGATTGTTAAGCATGACAGTATTTTGACTAAAGAAGGTTTAACTCAAGGTCCACTGACTAGCTCTTTCTGAAGCATCTCACAGTTTTCATCACTGGGTAAAGTACAGGTGTCAGATGTGAATGGCTTCCTTGATCTAAAACCACCTGTTGTCACCTGTTGTCTCCATGACAAACGAGCAAACCCATTTTGCTAATGAAACTTGGGAGAGAAAGCTAGTAAGCTGCCCTTGGATTAAAATAATTTTGTAAAGCTACAGCGATGTTAAAAATGCCCCATAGGAACAGCAGCTACCCCTAACATGATGCTGGGTAATGCAGTTTCAAAAGAAAAAGAGAAACAGTTAAAGCATGAAATGTAAAATTAAACAGTTGATTCAGATTAGAAACATTAAATAAAATGTAAAAACATGAACCATGAATTAAGCATAGAAAACCCTAATTGAAGGGTTACATGGTATCAGCCATAAATAGCAATTTAAGGAGTATTTCTAGTGTCACTCATAACATCAGCAGAGTTTGTAATATATAAAAACGCAAAAACAGTATTTCAAGATGCACTAGGCAAGAAAGGAAAAGGACTAAATACCTATAGCTTCTCCAAAGCTCCTGTGATGACACAATGCTAATTACACACACACAAATTTTAGATTCTCATCATTAGTGGGGAAAACATTCAGCCAGACAAAGTCACCACAGAGGGTCATAAAGTTCTTACCCTCGGAGTTCAGTCTCTTTATCAGACTCTTAAAGTCTAAGCTTTGAGCTGAATGCTGAAGTTAGTTTTTATATACAGTTCGTTCAGAAATTATTCAGACCCTTTCTCTGTTTTCACATGCCTTTATGATGCAGCTTTGTGCTAAAATAATTTTAAAAATAATTTTTCCCCCATAAATCTATACTCAACATCCTGTAATTACGAAGCGGGAACAGAATTTTTGCAAATCTATTAGAAAGTAAATCACTGAAATATCACACTGACTAAAGTTTTTAGACCCTTTGTTATGACACGTGAAATTCAGCTCAGGTTCTTCCCATTTTTTATGATCATCTCTGAGATGTTTTGACACCTTGATTGGAGTCAACCTGTGGTCAATTCAACTGACTAGACAGGATTTATCTGTATGCAAAGTCTCACAGCTGACAACTCACAGCAGAGAAACAACCAAACCATAAGGTTAAAAGAAGTGCTTGCAGTTATGGGGTATTGATTGTGGATCAATGAGATAAATAAATTAATTTAAACAGCTTTAGCATAAGGCGGCAAAATAACTAAATTTGAGAAAGTGGAGGGGTGTGAATACTTTCTGAATACACTGTATGAACTTTCATATGTTAATGTGAATTTTAGCTCTTGGAGGTTAAGCAGAATTTCTACATTGTTCACCTTTTAAGTTTAAGACATTTTTAATAAAAGATGGGATGTAGTTTGATACTTTTTCAAAATAAAAGATGGGAAACCATAGGGACAATAGGGCCTACAATTAAGTATATGTATGTATCGACACACCATATTTTGTCAGCATTTCCAAGATGTATAAAACTAATTCCTACTAATAAAATAAATCACTAATAATTGCTATAATCCAAATTTGCCCATTATGAGTGGATGAGCCTCAGAGCAACTGCAGTATAATCCAATTTTCACCAGATACTTGTAGTTTATGAAAAACTTGTAACTAATGTTACTAGCTACAGCAGCCAAGAAAAAATATTTAAGGCCTTATTATTTAAGGCTTTTCAGTAACTTCTGAAGCCAATGATTTTGAGGCAACTGAATTTGGTGATTTTTAAGATATTTAAACACCTGCAGATACCTTGTTATCAGGCTCCAATTGCAGATCATTTTCCCACTACAGCAGTTAGTGTAACATGGAAATATTAGCTAAACTGGCCCACATTGTCTTGCATTGAGCCATGCCACTACCTACAGTTATTACAGATACTCCTGTCAGTTTAAAAAAGAGAAACATTTGCCATTTACAGTAACTAAGACAGTGTAGATTGTACCTACGTACAAATGTAGCCTTACTCCATCCAGAGGACAATGGAAGAGCCTGGTCACTACCTTAGTTAGTTCATTAGTTAATTATTTCTAAGGAGATTACTGTCACAAGAATATGACACTATTTTCAGGAGGCACAGTCCTTAAAGCAGTGGACAACTGCTGCCACTTAGGGTCACTGCAACATTCACCAAAGAATGAGGCAATGACTCCACACTGTATTTCTGTACACACAGGTCTGACTGTTGAATCCTGAGCCAAAGCAGGCGGACTGGCCCGTTGGACGGAGAATTTGGAGGTGTCAGAGGTAGTCATCCTCACTGGATGGCTCATCCACATCGAAGTTAGAGTTGTGGTGGTAATAGTTGCTGGGGCCTTCACCGGGGTCATCACTGCTGGCAGCCGAATTCTCCCCGGTGACCTTCGACCCTTCCGAGCTAGCAGAAGGACTACGGCTCATCCTCCACAGCTGGTGGGCAAAGGTCTGCCCCCAGCTGCAGTGCTGGCCAATGGGGCGCAAGAGCCGGATGAGCTCCGCAGCCTCCTGCCAGTAAGAAGTTCACTTGCTGTGGCCCCGCCCGGAGCGCTGCTTGTTCATGGAGGTCAGCATCTGGCTGATGTAAGAGGTCAGTAGGTCATCCATCTTGTAGCCCTGCAGGTGTGATGGAAACACGGAAACACACACAAACACACATGGATATAGTATAAGACACAGCTGGAATCTTCAGTTCAGCAGCAAGAATGTGCTTCAGACAGTGCTGGAAATAATACTCAGATGTTCCCCAGAAGCGCAAGTACCAATACAAAAATGTAATGAGTTACAAGTAAAAGTCCTTTAGTGCTTAAAATATAAAAAGTAAAAATAGTGATTTTGCAGAAAAATGCACCCTGTGAACTATTAATTTCCACATTTATTAAAAAATTGGTAATGGTTATTAGATTACTAATACAGATTTAGTTTTTTACTGTTGTAGCTATTGTGGTGGAAATAGTTTCAGATGCTCCATTTTCTGTTGGGAATTCAGGTCAATAGTTAGAAGTCAAGTCTGAGGTCACCAAATAAATTTTGGGGGTCTTGATATGATTAATGTTGCAGGAAAGAAGAAAAAATAAACTTAAGCTACACTAAATTTTATTAACTTTTTTCCTTTTTTTAAATTAATGGAAATATTAGAACATTTTACCTCTTTCGTCCTTGAGCAGTTATTTGAATGAAACAATGTGAGGAATTTAGGATTTACACAATGTCCATTAGTGCTGAGCCATTCTGCCTTTTCTGTTCGATTTACCAGACGTGTGTGCTGTGCGTTTGTGCCACCCACCAGCGAGGTTTCACACAGCAGTTTGCTTCCTCTGACCAGGTTGCCGATGGTGATGTGGAAGTAGGTGTTCCCGCTGCTCCAGTTGGAGATCTTGGTGAAGGGGTGGGTGGTCAGAATGTCCTGCACAAATACACAGAGAGCGGTGAGCCTGGATCAGCCTCTGGGCCTCTGATTAACAGGCTGGGACGCCTACTTCAGGGTTTAGAGACTGTACTGTCAGTTGAAACTAAAGAAACACAACACCGGTTGGTGATGTATGGGCCTCTGGCAAAGTCCGAAATGAGCATCAAAATAAATCGTTTAACATCTGACGGATGGGGAGGGGAGCAATATTAATTTCATTAAAACTAGAGGTAGACTGATTTCATCAGCCTAGTTAAGCTGGTTGCAGATAAATTGGTTCTGGTGTTTCTAAAGGCCGATAAGTAACAAGAAATTAAAGTAATGGAAAGACAAAGATCAGTGCAAAGCTCCTCACAGCTCAGCTGATCATCCAGGCTGTAGCCTGATGGGAAACCAGACAAATCATTTTCTCTCTCGTCAGTGAAGTGCTAACAGCTGCAGTAAAACTTGTTTAGTTTATCTGTTGCTAAATAATTTAGTCATGGAGCTAGCTAATGACATGATAATTGGTTCACCAGCCAATCACAACCAACAACAACAGTAAATGTATTTATATTATTTTTTTGTTTGTGTGTTTTTCAAGTTCATCATAAAAAAGTTAATTATTCAGCTGCATAATTTCCTGTTCAGTAAACACAGTATCTTGATCGGAGATCAGGGATTGTTATCAAAACTCTTTGTCTGTAATACATTTGTTTAAACTCTCAAATAACCAAATTGGCATCAGCCTTAAAAAGCTGGTATCAGTCTGGCTCTATTTCAAACACACACACCTTGGTCTTTGGGTCGATGAGACTGACTCCGTGCTTGTTGATGGCGATCAGGAGAATCTCTGGATAGTTGGGCTCTGTGGTTTGCTAAGGACAAAGACAGATATTTATGTTGTGTCATCTAAGTATCCTTTGATCATCTTTTATATCTCATAATTTTTACATATTTTATATTAAATATTTGCGCAGCAAAATTGAAAACATCTTGTTAGATAATCAGGTTTTCCCTCTCCTACAACTGATAAGACAGATGTCAAAAAAAAAGGCTTTCTGGGTAGTTAACCAATAAGACACTAGGAAAATGATAAAAGGGAGGGAAACAAGAAGACCTCTAAGACAAATGAGGGAGGGCAGCAGAAAGGAAGTGACGGGCTCGGTTGTTTTTACCTTGACCTCAAAGAAGGCGGAGCCAAAAGTCGGCCATTTGTAGATGATCTTCAGGAACATCAGTTTGGCCTCTTCCCTAGATTTACCGGCCTGCTTGTTGAAGTATGCGACGACAGACTGAAAGCAACACATGTATATATGTACACGCACACGCACACATACACACACTGTGTGTTAATTATTAAACTCAGTTCAATCCTTAATTAAGTAATGCAAAATTTTGAATCAGGGTGGATACAAAAACTAGCTTCAGTATATTACAGGTAAAAATGACTAATTTTCTAGTGTAAACATCTAGTAGGCAATAAAAAATGAATTTTTTTGTATTTAGCTACTAAAATATTATTTAATTTACTTTTATAATTTATTACACGTTATAATTTATTATTATCTAAATTATACACATAATTTGACTCTTGGATACAACCAAGTAAAGGGGAAAAAGTACAGTAATAAGTTAAGATCAATATCGATGTCTTTATAAAAAAGATAGCTTTGTCATTGCAGTTTTGCATGTTTACCCTTTTCCAGTCATCCGGTGACATCTGACGAATGAGGTCCTGGGGAACCAGCTCCCGAAGCATCTTGGGAATTGTAGGAAAGTGGGATTTGTCATCCTCAAACTTTACACGGTATATGAGCGCTGCCAGTTGGAAAACCTCTTCTCGTGAACACTTGTGGTAGCCGCGCAAATATTTAGGTAGCTCCTGGTTAAAAGAAGAGTCTTCATTATTTACACAGAGGTACATGTCAAGCAGAAATATAATAATTTCTCCTTTTTCTCAGTGTAAAAACCACAAAACTGACCTGGTAGTAGTGGAAGATGGAGTCGGCAAAAGAGTCCTTCCCTGGAACTGTGTTGGTCCACAGCTTCTTCATGAAGAACACCTGATAGGTCAGCGAGGGAACGATACCTGCAAGGGGGGAGATGAAAAAAATAACTCTGGTGTAGTATTAGTTTTGATTCTAATGCAGGTCTGTTTAGCATAAGATAATTTCTCAAAAATCTTCAGCAATCTTCATGAATGCTCCAAAAATCTGAACCATCAAACTCCTGTTCACATTTCAGATTTGTATAATGCAGCAGAAACAAAACTGACACCAAACACTGATAGTGAATATTTTTAACAGCCGAAGATGTAAAACAGATGCTGGCACCAACCATCTTTAGCTGGTCGAGATTTCTTGATCCAGTCTGTCAAATGTCGGACAAAGTCAAAGAAGAAATCTCCCTCTGGCACACTGATCACCTGCAGAACACACACACACATACAGAGTCAGACACATCAGCTTGGTGCAGGTGACAAAAAAAGTAATTATAAAAAAAGATTTCATTTTTAGATGCTGTAAAAATGTCTCACATTATTTCCGTCTTAACACAGACGTCATACAATAATTTCCTTACAAAATCTCGACCCCCCCCCCCAAACATCTGGGTGGAAACTGATTGAATTAGGAAGATCAATGGATCCAAATTGTTAGAAATTACAGATCATTAACTTTTTTTGTCAGAAACAACCCTTGACCTCTCACCTTGTCTGAGATCTTGACGAAGAGGCTGAAGCCCTCGGGAGATTTGAGAAGAAGCCTGGTTGAAATGTTCTGGCAGAAATCCTTGGCTTTGGTGCTGGACTCCACCTCAAAGGCCTGCAGGTTTGAGACAAATGCTCAATACAAACAATCTCACTTTTCAAACAACTTTTCTTGTTGTCAAGTGAAAATTTCTGTGTCTGTATGTGTGTGTGTGTGTGATTGTGTGTGTGTGTTGTACCTCGTCTGTATCATCAGGGAAGTAGACTTTGTGGAAGATCTGTGTTGTCTTATGCTGGATGGCCTCCACTTCCACCAAATGAGGGGGATACTTCCTGGATCCATTACTGTTACCGTGGCAACGATGACGAAAAGGTGGCAAAATGAAAGGTAGGTCAATTATGTTTAAAAGAAAATCGGTATAGTTTAGCCTTGAGTTTGAACGTTTAAAGGTTCTCAAAGCTAAAAATACCCGGAGAAGCTGTTTTCAGCCTTTCAGATATGATATCGCATAGATTTTTCTGCTTTTCTCTGGGGGAGTCCCTGATGACCCTCAGGGTTGTGTTGTCTCTTTTGTCTTTGTCCTTTTTAAAACCAGATTCATAAGTCAGCTGGGCACAGGTAACCATGAATCAATTGGTAAATAATCAAAAGTCCTGTATATATAGGTATAAATCCTGTGTCCATTAACTAGACAGGTGAGACTTGTGTGACTCAACAATAATTCATCAAAACAAATGAAAGCCTTCGGTGTTACCGTAGAGCTTTGTGCAGCCTCTGCATGCAGTCCCCAGAGAGTGGGTGGTGTTTCTTGGACTGGAGGAAACGCTGAATATGGGGCAGCAGCATGTTACTGGGAGGGAACAGACCAGTGCACAACCACAGCAGCTCCCAGCCTTTCTCCTCACTGTACCTGCAGCAGCACAGAGTTCATGTTCAGGTTCTGCATAGAATTATGTTAATGTACTAATATTATGTCAACTAATTGTGGTGTGCGTTTACACACTTGACATGGTTGTCAGTGAGCTGTTTGATGATCTGACAGTAGATCTCGTCTTTCAGAGGCTCAGCCTTCAGCGCTCCTTCAAAGATCTGGTCCGTCAACTCGTTGACCGAGCGCGTTCGTTTGGATGGGTAGTCGCCCATGTACTTCATCATAGGTGGGACAGACGTCAAGGAATAAAAAAATGACAATTACTTTGAATAGAAACTACATAATGTTCATGAAAATATGCATGTGACACAAACAGGGGGGAGGATGCTTCCTTCCTGCAATCTGGTGCTTTTTTAATACGCTTGATTAAAAAACATAATAATTTAAAATAAATAAATAAATAAATAAATAAATAAATAAATAAATAAATAAATATACACACACACACACACACACACACACACACACATATATGTCTGTCATCACATCAGCTGTTTAAAGGATATCTATGAAGGACATGCATGCATCCTGAGCCAGCTCCTCGTGGTTGACGACCTTCTTCAGTAGCGGCTGCTTCAGCGGCTCCCTGGTGCAGCTCCACAGTTTGTCCTTCCCACGATTCTTAGTGACCATCACCCTGCTCAGGGTGTGTTTGGGCGGAGGCCTGGAATGAGCAGGTTACATTAGTGACCTGCTGACATGACTTGTTGTCGAAGAAGGTAATGCCAAGAGGACCAGAGAGGTCAGGTCAGAAAAATGGAAAATCTGTCTTTTATATGGCTCACAGAGTAAGACCAAAAATTTACAGAGAGCTAAAACCATGTGTTTTTTTTTATAGGAGTGTGTGTCTGTGTACCTGAAGTGGTCGTAGGAGAACTCCTCCAGTGTGTAGGGTTTTATTCTGCCGTCAGTCTCTGGCAGGACAAGCTGCGAAACGCGAACCGACTCCTGTCGCTGGTCCGGTGTCATTGTTACCAGTGCCTGATCAGTTGTATTACATCAGATTACTTAACATTCATTACTTTCATTTGACTGGAATTTATTGTCTTCGGACAAAAAGCACAAGAGCCAGATGTTGTCAAATTAAATCAGATTAAACATACTATAATGAGGTTTCACTGTGCAAAACACAGGCAAAAAATGTTGTTCTTTACCAATTTGATTTTTTTTCTGTAATTGTGATTGCTGCCGGCCAAGGACTCAAAATACTTATGATTTAAAATACTGATAACTTCTATTTTATTACTTTCAAAGGTTTGAGACTCCATCAGCACTTTGTCTCACTTTGTTCTTTGTTGACTCCCCCAAAAACAAAGTTATTATGCTGTGAGGGAAATGAAAGATAATTTAGGCTTCAACATTTTTTGTTTTTGCTTTGTTTAATGTCTGTAATCATAATGTAAATATAATTTACTGATGGTTACTGTTAAATAGGTGGTTATCCAGTGTTCTGCTACCCTGTGTACAAAGTCAGTTGAAATCTACTTTTGTTTCTCTTGTCTGCCATGGACTTAAACTAATTTTAAATCCCTGCGTTGTTCATTTTGATCTTTTACCTTTTGATTTCCTCCAATTCACTTGGCTTTTTTCATTTGCTGTTACTTTTATTTGTCCTCCTATCCTTTAGGAACATAATTGAAAAGAGTTCCAACTAATAATCTGATATATTGTCTTTTTGCTGCTTGTTGGAAGTTTGGAGGAGCAAATAAACATCTGGTTAAAGTTTGGCACATTTGACTTAAACTAAAAATACTATAGTTAAAAATGACGTCCCGGTGTCCTGCAGACCACTGAGAAGGAAACTCGTCTCTACAACACTGAGCTGTGACACACACACCGCTGTCTTTGTGTTTGTGTGTGTGTCTGCAGTTCAGTGTTGTAGAGACGAGTTTCCTTCTCAGTGGTGTTAAGCAGATTTTTGTTGATTAACAGATTTACATTTGAGTGTCACGTAAAAGCTCTTTTTTTCTTTGTGTCTCACCACAATTTCTTGCTGAGGTCGGGTCGTCGTGGGCAGGACGTAGACACAGTCAGCTGGGAAATCTCCTCTCTGATTGGTTCGTTCATTGATGCCATGTGCCCAGCCAGAGTTGAGGACCTGCTCACCAGTGTCCGTGTCCAAAAGGATCAGGTCTCCCTTCAGGAAGCTCAGGAATGTTGACTCCTCCCCGGCTGTGGAATAAAAACAACAACAAAAAAAAAACCCAACACGGTTTGTTCTGTGGTGAGATGAATAACTTTAAACTGTTTCTGTGACAACACTGACTGTCCTCAGTGCAGTATATATACTCAGAACATGTATTTTAAGTACAGTACATCATTATAAAGGTGTTTGATGGAAATCTCTTGAACATGAAATGGACTCAAAAGTTTTCAGTTTAACCAATTTAATAATAAACATTGTATTTCTAAATGCAATGTTTCATTAAAACTGCAAAAACAAAAAAAGGATGAAAACACCAGGTACTTAGAGTACAGACAATTCCACATCCAAATTAATGCTGCAATTCTTAGTTGATAAATCAATACATAAGAGAAAAGAAAAGAAAAGAAAAAAGAATCGACAACATTTGAGTAATTTTAGTCCCTGAACATTACCTAGTTCTTGCTTTTTAAATGTGTGCATTTGCTACCTCACATTGTTTTATCTTATGCTAAGCTGAACATTTGAACATTTGAAAATTTGAAGACACTTTTCACTACTTCTATAAACCAAATGATCAACTGACTTTCAGATTAATTGATGAAAATCATTGTTAAGCCCAATGAACAATAAATAGACACATTTTTATTCTTATACTATATGCACAGACAAAAAATAATTCTTTACCCGCTAGATTATACATTTTAGGACATATTAGAACGCTTAAAAACAAAAAACTTTGTCTTCATTGTTTCAGATTGCTTTAATAAAATTTGCTGTATATCAGGTAGATTCCAATTTAAGTATGAACTATCTGAACTTTTCCTCTAAATTATCTATTGCTTGCCGTTGCTTTTCATCCCCCTCAGACTATCACGTGAGGTGCTGCTGTAGAAAATACTAATCGAAACCATAAAGAAATAATCTTTGTATGGAAATAATGTTGCTATTTCTTCAAAATATAAAACTGAGTCAGGTGTTAATCTCTTTTCCTATTTTACATCAGAAAATAGAGACTGTTTCCTCAGGGCTTACTGGGGTTGGGGTTGTCCTGCAGCGCCACCACAAACTTGGATCTCTTCCTCAGGCCTTCCAGGAAGGTCACCACCAGGTCGCGGATGTCCTCTGCATTGTTGGAGGTGAAGGTATACTCATCGCCTTTGATGGTTGCCAAAGTGAAACTCTGACCCTGTAACTTCCCTCCCCTGAAATTGAAAATCCCCCTAAAATTAAATTGTTGTTACCCCTCCAGAAAGACACATACAATTTTCTGATTTAACGTCTCTATCAGCAGGACAACGTTGTTTGTAAGTGCTTATCTGACAGTGATACTTTTAAGGTTTGGTGAGATTTAGGCACGAAATCATCCTGCTACGGAAAAGATCCTGGTTTAGGTTAAAGTAACCACTTAACTAAGGTTAAGGGTGTCAACCTGGATCTCCTCATCCCTTTGTTAGGGTGATTATAGCTCCCAGAAAGCCTCACCTGCTGCTGGAAACTGCGGTGATCTCTGGAAAGGAGAGCTCTAAGAGGACCTGTTCCTGCTCGTCCACGAAGTAGACTCCGGTCCAGTTGACGGCTACGATCAGGTCGTTTTTAGGCAGACTGGGACCTGAGAGGCAGAGAAACAGAAGAATATACTGTCACAGAACAGAGGGGAGAAGTTCTAGACAACATTTTCTGTTATTCTACTGTGCTTTAAAGGCCACATAGAGTCCTAATAATTGCAAATATGAAACAGTAAATTAATAGGAAGGTTCCTAGAAAGGACTGTGTAATTTAATACTTAAAAAGACAATGAAGACTCTGATTAAGCGACACCTTCATTTAAATCCAATTTCATATCAATTCAATCCATTTATAATGTGGGCTTCTTTTACAAGGGTCACCATCTTTAAATTGTCAGCTGAATAGAAAAACCATTAAATCTGAATTCAACAAGTATAAAGTCATTAAAAAATATAGAGAATGCTGATTCTGAATATTGAATATTCGCTTTGTTCAGTTTTTTTGATGAACACAATATCAGAGTCATTATTTAGCATTATCAGATGAAGACACACAAAGTTTCGAAGAGGAAGAATTCTGACTACCGATTGGAGGATATTTTGTGCAACCTCAGTGCCTCTTATCACATGTTCAGGTTCTAAAGTTGTTGTCACAGATGTTCACCTGAGATCCTGAAGGCTTCATAGAAACGAGAGAAGAGCAGAGGCCACTTGTGACGAGCAAAGTCCACAACTTCTTCCTTCACCTTCTGAGGGTCAAACCTCTTCTGGGTGTAGATGCCCTGAGCAGACAGAGATATTTTATTTTGTTTAGGAGTGAAAATGAGGACAAAATCCAGCAGTTGTCTCTTTGGTAGACGGTGTCAAATGCAGTTAATAAATGTGCAAATATAGTGAAATTATTTTTTAATTTTAATTATTGAGGTTTTCTTAAGTATTAATGCAAACCATCTCAAGCAAGTATAAGATCCCTTAAAACTGTTTACAGAACATTAAAATACTGCCAGGTTCTGGTTATTCAAGTTTAAATTGAATGGACTGTATTAGTGTTAATTCTGGATTTTATTGAGATGTTGCTGCCGTGGGTTGGTGGAGTTTGTTGTATGTGTTGTAGCTGTCAGTTAATAATTATTTAGTTATTCAGTCTGGACCAAAGTAGGCGACCGACCCACTGACCTTACCAGGCGTGATTAAAAACGGCAGGTTCTCTTCTAGATAGATTTCCTGGGAGGACGTTGACAGACTTTGTCCCAGCAGTGGTTACCTTTTTGTGGGCAGCCATGACAAAGTGAGCCCATTTCTCCACCGTCCTGGCAGTGCTGATCTCTCTGTCGGGGATGTAGGAGGGAATGAGGCTGAGGAGGCGTTCCAGGAGGATCTCTGAACCGTAGTCCACATAGTATTGCTGAGAGGCCAGCTCTGCCAGGTCCTCCTGAGGAGACAGACAGAGACGGATTCTGGTAAGATGGTACGGTGTTATAACAAGGATGCAAAAAATACCCTTACTGTGTGGAATTTAAATTTTCTCCCTTTGCCTGCGTGCATACTTAGACATGACAGTATTATCAAAATTCTCATGTAAAGCCCCAAATTGTCTTAAAAATGAATGTGTCACCCTGTCACAGCGGTATTCTCCGAACTTGACGCCCCTGACGGTCTGCTGGTAGATGAGGTTGGTGGCAACAAGGTCGTCTGCTGGGCAGTGCCAGGGCGTGAAGATCTCCTTCCTAAAGAACAGCCTCCAGGGGGCGTTCCTCTCCTGGGCTCCCTGCTCCTTGGCATACTGCTCGCACTGTGACACGGCGTCCATCACGTGGTCGTTGCCGCTGCCTAAAGAGGAAACCTACAGGAGCAGAAGACAAACTGACTGGAACAAGGAGCTTTTGACTTGGCTTGGTTTCCTTCACTAGTGCCAAATATTTTAAAATCAGAGAAAAAAAATATATCAATTAATTTTACTAATGTTATTGTCAAGTACTTGTTTCAGTTTTAAAACCTGAAAGTAAGGACACTTTTGGAAAGCGTGACATTATGTGTCTTCCTCACTTCTTCAGGCTGTTGTAGTGTCAAGTTTTTAGGATTAAAGGTGCAAAGTGTTTTAAGTTAAAGTTCCCTCCAGACATATTTTAGGACCAATACTCTTCTTTAAAGAGTATTTATTATATGATGTGATGTTTGTTTTCCTCAAAAAAGTTAAGTTGCTGAAATTTACCTAAATTAAGATCTGCTTCTTCCTTCTCATTTAAAAAAAATCCAGAATCTATGAATATGTTAATATTTTTGTGTACAGGTGTACAAGTGTACGCACCTTGTCAAACAGTGCGATATAGAGCGAGAACCCAAAGCGGTCTCGCAGATTGATTTTGTCGGACAGGGCATTGCAGAGCTCCTTGGCCGTGGTGGCTGAATCTGTCAGCAACGTCTTGGTGGTGCCGTCCATGAAAGTCACCGGCAGCATGATGGGCTTCTTTGACTTGGTGGCCTGGACACAGAGTTCAGAGCTCTGGTTGACTTAGTTTTAGAACCAAAAAGTCTGTGAATTAATCTGAATCTTTCTGGTTGTTATTAAATAGCTTTAAGCCATTGCATTTAGTTCAGAATCGTTAGGGCTGAGATCTGCATGTCGCTTACTTTTAACCGTTAATTTATTCATTGTACACTGGATATGTTTCTAAAGCAGCGGTCTATATCAGAGCATTCAGGGAAAAGGCTAATTTTAAACACAATTGACCAGAGAAAACTGAAGAGTTGTCATTCTAATTTTTCTTAAATCCATCAGATCTATTTGTGTTTGTACCTGCAGCTCCAGCCAGGATGGAGGTTGTGTCCTCGTCCCGTTGACAAACGTTCGTCTCAGCCTCTCCTCACAGTACGGAGCATAACCTGGTGGCCCGCTGCTGATGAAGTTCCTCAGGTACTCAAGGTAGAAGAATAACAAACAAACAGAGAAAAAAAGGTGTAAACACCATATAAGCGCAGGGCCAACTGACCAATCAGTTTTCTTGTAAAATAGCATCACCACTCGTAGAAGATCCCATGGAGCTCAGTGCACAGATCCTAAGAGGGTCCCGGAGGACGACTGTACAGACCTGCAAACCCCTTTGGTTTCCTTGACCATGTTTTATATGAGTGACCCTCAGTACTGCAGAGGGCAGCTCCTCAGCAGGAGTGTGCTCCTGTGTTTGAGGCCCCCTCCTGTCTGCTTCCATTATTTTTTTTCATGTTGGCTGCAGGCGATGTTAAAGTTTTGTGAAGCCAGGAAGTGAAAAATTACTCTGGGTAATGTTGAACCTGCTTCATAGTACTGGCCCCTGGTTGTAGACAAATGCAAACATCTGACTTCCTCACAAAAATAAAAACACTCCTCGAATCCATCTGTATCTACAAATGCAGATGATCAGTTCAGGGAACAATCCAGCTGTGGAAATATAGAAACCTTTTTATCACATTTTTGTTTAAGTATGTGTTTTATTATCTTAAATGGTGAGTACGTAATTTTAGACTCAGGCTGTTCTGTGTATTTAAATAGAAAAAAACAACAACATAATAAATAAAACAATGCCAACCTTGACAAACTTATCTGATGGGGCGAAGCAGCCGACACACAGAGAGATGAGGATCCAGCCACGAGCATGAGAACTCTTAGATGGGTTCTGAGTCAGCTGCTTACAAATCTGACAGTAGATCTCATCCCTAACACACACGATACAACATGACAGGACATGATATGACATGACACACACACCCCAGGTCAGAGAGGTTACATTAAGATATGCAGATATGCATTCAAAGAAAGCATCGGATCTTCCGTAACTATGGATAAAACATTTCTGAGGTTATGAGAAACATTAAATTATATGTATTTTAACCTTATTTAACCCCAAAGTCTCTTGAGTTACACTGGTTCTATGTGACACCCAGGTCTGAATGCTTGTGAAGTTGTGAAGAAGTGAAGTTCATGTTCATGCAACACCCTGTGTTTGGGAAAAGTTTCCTATATCATAAAAATACCCACATGCAGCAAACTTAACTCCCACACACACACAAACACACACACACACACACACTTTTCCTGGTACCCCTTCAGAGCCAAGTGTAACCCAAAATAAAGTCTACTGTACAACACCGGTTCAACTGTTGGTGGTGATTCCCCTATAGGCTGGTTTCAGGAACAACATCAAGGCCTCCTGAACTTTCTCTTTAACATAAGAGGAATTTTAAAGTCCAAATAAATACGGTAAAGGTTTTTTTTATTTTCAAGTCCGGAAATGGGAGTAAAAGTGAAGGATTTTTTTTTTTTTTTTTTTAATCTTTTACACAAGTCTTAAGTTTCTCATTTAGCAGTTTGATAAAAATGGCTCTTGATTTTCACAAGGAGTCTACTCAGGCTTTCAAGTCCTTTCCAGGCACAGTTGGATACATAGAAATGTTGAAATATAGTCTGTATTTTTTTTTCTATTTCTGCTGCTGTTCTGCTGCTTTCTGCTGTTTTTTTTTCCTTTCACAATTATACAAAAAGATAATTTTTTTGTTAAATAAATACATAAATCATATCCAAGCTAGACATCATACTTGAATATATTGACACATAAATTAATTTATGTCCTTGATATGCCAGTTAACCTCTTTCATGACCATTTATGTGCTCAGGTACCTCAGTGCCGGTCTCAGGATCCCATTCCCGATGATGAAGTGAAGTTTCTCCAGGTTGGACGTCGGCCGGTCCTCCAGCATGCTGTTGCCATGGAGGCCATACTCACCATCATTGAGGCGCTTGGTGACCTGCGAAGCATCACTCTATAACTTTTCTAGTTCTGCAACATGCCACCTGGAGACGTAGCTATCAGAAAGGTCATCGTTTTTTTTATACATCTCATGTCTCTTCGCCTCTCACCTCCTCTGTGATCTTGGACTTCTTTTTCAGGGTGAGGGAGACCAGTTTGTGGCGGACACTGTTCCTCTTGTGGCTGTCGGAGTGAGGCGTCTGGAGGCACAACGATACAAGAAACTGCTGAAAAACTAATCAATTATCAAATAAGAAATAAAATAACTTCTAGATGTGATAGAACTACTGTATATTAATACCACACCAAATCTAAATGTGTTTGCAAGAAAGTTAAAATTAGTGGAGATATTCATTTTTGAAGATGACAGATTCTTTATTTGAGTAATTTGATTACTAATCTGATTACTGTAAAACTTTTCACAACAGTTACTGACATGAATAAAAATTTGAGGGTTTCTTGGATGCTCATAATGTAGATCTACTCTATTAATACACATTTAAAGGTTCCTTATGGCTGTATACATACATATTCAGTAATTTTCTTACAATTTGACAGTTAAGAATATTTTCCAGGAAGGAACCAAGAATATTTTCCATGGACATATAACCATCTACGCTCTAAAATGGCTGCATGCCAAGCCAGAGAACTTCTTAATGTAGCTCATCTGATGAGAGAGACACATTTGTCATCACAGGAGGAAAAAGGAATGATGAACTAAGTTGAGACACCAGCATCATTGAGTAGTTCATCATTTACAAACTCAAACTATATAAATCTCACAACCCCCCTCCCACCTGTCCTCTTCCTCACCTCGCCCTCCCCCTGCAGCGCCTGCAGCTCTCTCTTGTAGGTCTTCTTGCCCAGTGTCTCATAGATCTTGGTCATCACGGGGATCTTCTCGCTGCCATCACTGATGGCTGTGTGGTACTTGGGCTCCGGCAGATCTCCCATGAACCTCAGCACTGTGATCCACACTGCCAGAGCAGCCTGGACCGGAGCACGGGGAATAAATTTATTCATCTGGTTCAACAGGTAAAATGTTCTCAATAGAGACATGTTTTGACCAAAGATTTAAAAAGTTTAGTGTCTTTTAACAGTCACTCAAACAGATCAAAATGTTAACAAGTGATTGATTGTTTTAGGGATTTGTCTGATACTGAATATTTCGAGGTTCCAGCTTCAAGAACGTGAATTTTTTTCACTATTCTGTTTCATACTCTTGTAAATCAAATGTAGATATAGAAAAACTATTTATTATTTTTGACATTTTATAGAGCAGATGATTAATAGAATAATTAATAAATGCTTTCAGTTTAAATAAATAATTGTTATTGGCAACTATAATAACAAACATTTCCTGACTCCTTTTATGTATATTTTTGTTTGTTTGATGTTGAGCATCTCTCAAGAGTAACAGCAAAAAACCTGCACAGCTGTATAGAAGCAGTTCGACTGCTGTGGGGTCAGAGGTCAAAGGTGACATACCAGCTGGTCTCCCTCGTCGTCATGGAAGAGCAGCGGCTGTTTGAGAGGCCGTCGGACATAAGTGTGCGTGGTGGTGCCCTGGAAGTAGGTGGCAGCGTACTTGGCGAACTTGTACTCCGACAAGTCCTCCTCTTCATCATCCTCAGGCAGAGGAAGAGCCTCGTCCAGATCCTCCTCCTCCAACTCCTGATGGGTCCGCTCCAGGTCCTGCACAGGGGACAGTGAAAACCGCCAGACTGAGACTGAATCTCAAACTATCTACATGTCATTCATTCATAAATTCTCAAATTTTCTAACAACTGACATTTCTTCCTCTCTCATTCCTTGTGTGGAGGCATCTGCATTCGTTATGACTACAATCATTTATTTGGGTTTTTCCTTTAATTTACCATCTTTGTATACGATATGGAGGATATGAAGTCCTCGCTGCTTGAAAAAAAAGGAAAAACAACAAAATCCTTGGTGACCTCCAGACATTTTCATACTAAATCATCAGTGCCTTCAGTTCTCTTTGTAACATCTAACAGTCTCACTAGTTAAGGGGTAATTCCAGTATTTTTAAACCTCCCCCATTTTCACATCTTTTTGGGTTTAAGTGATTAATAGGAACAAAATTGTTTGAAATCGGTCTGGTATTGAGCAAAGACGCTGTAAATGACAACTGAAAATGGCTGCAATTTCATCAAAAGGAAATCTATCTGAAGGCCTCTCATTTTACTATGTAGAATTAACTACAAACAACAATATAAAAATAAAAAATATTTAACTTAAATAACAAAAAATAAAGTGATAAAATGAACAAAAAACAGAGGAGAAACTAAATAGACTAAAACTACAATCCAACATTTGAATGTGACTGAAAAGCGAAAAATTATGACTGAAACTGAAGAGTTACGTTTTAAGATTTTTTAAGAACCAGAAGTTAAATTAAATCTTTAGCAAATGAATTTATAATTTTAAGTTTTTGTCAATTCAGTTTTTCTTTCTGCACAGTTTGTGAGTTTAGTGTATTTTATGGCTCTAACATCCAACTACGAGAGGGAAACCATTTGAAAACTGTTTCACCTCAAAGCCGGCGGGGGCTTGTCCCTCCTGCCCTGGGAAAGAGTTTGTCGTCCCCAGGAAGCCGAACATCTTGTCCACCATGTCGGAATCGTTGACAGGCTCCATGCGGGCCTTCTCCATCTGCTCCACCATCTCCTTCTTCCTTCGAGCCTCCTCCTTCTCCTTCTTCTCCCGCTCGGCGTCCTCTTTGGCCAGCTGGGCCAAACGCTCCTTCAGAATAAAAGAATCATATAAGTTTTGAGTGTATTAAACAACCAAGCCTCTACACTCTGTTTAGCATTTTGGACCACATGGTTCTGTCTGCTGGAAAAAACAGACATGCTGTCACATTACCTGTGTAACCTTGTTTCTTGACTGCATGTAAATATATTCTAGGAAAGAAACTCAAGATTTCCTGAACATTGATAAGGCACTACAGTTCATTATAAGATGAACATAATCTAAGGGTTTTTAATACGTCTCTAAATGTCAGATTTCCCCGCTGACCTCCTACCTGGTGTTTGCGTTCAGCCTCGGCCTTCGCTCGCTTCGCAGACATCTGGTTCCTCAGTTTGGCCTCTTCAGCCAGACGCATCTTCTCGGCCTCCAACCTCCTGCGGTACTGAGGGGAGAGAGAGATGAATCTGCCTTTAAACAACAAAAAAAACAAACAAACAAACATACATACAAACAGACAGCCGGACAGACAGACAAACAACTAGTTACCAGAACAGCAGAGGCTCAGCACCAATGAGCACTCTGTTAACATCTTGGTTCTAAAATCAGCTTAAACTGTATTGGATCCAAGTAAAAAGAGTGTTTTGAGAGTGGAAAGGACAGGGGAAAATGGAATAATTGTGGTAAAATTAAATTGAGGTATTGAATTGAGTAATAACTTAAAAAAATGAAATATTGAAAAATAAAAATTTATATGAAATTAAAAAACAAACAAACAATTGAATAAACAGAAGTTGGAAAAATAAGTCAACTAAACATTGAAACTTTGCAATTCAGTCCAGGGCCTGTTGTATCAGCAGACCTGTCAAAACAAAACGAGCCAGATGGGTGGAGAAATTTTGTTCCATATCAGTGTTACAGGAAGCCTGGCTTTGTGAAGCCTGGCTTTGTGAAGCCTGGCTTTGTGAAGCCTGGCTTTGTGAAGCCTGACTGTGTGAAGCACGGCTGTGTGAAGCACGGCTGTGTGAAGCACGGCTGTGTGAACATTAGATATGTACAATAGCAAAAACTTAACATATAGCCCCTTTAATTATAGAAGAATCAAAAATAAAAGTACTTGTGCTGCAGAATAATTAATTTTTGCTGTTTAAAAATGTAACCAAAAATATTTTATTATAGTTGATTGATGCTGATCTAATTCAATAACTATCAGGAGATTCAATCTGTCTCAACTTAGTATATTTTACAAACAGATCATATGGTTTATGTGTATTCTGTCTTATTCTGTATATTAACTAAAGCTGTTGAATAAATGTGGTGAAGTACAAAGTAAATATTTCCCTCTGAATTGAAGTGGAGCAGTAGAAAGTATCAGAAAATTAAAATTTAAAACTAGATTATCAGTTTCTTAGTGACATTCTTTGCTGTTTTTGTGAGTGGGTGAGTGTGTGTGTGTGTGTGTGTGTGTGTATGTGTGTTTCTACCTCTCCCTTCAGCCTCTTGTACAGCCGGCGAGCGATCATGCCTCTGGTGTAGGCCTGGATGGTGATGACGGCCCACAGCCGGTGTCTGAAGGCCCGGCGCACCAGGAAGCCCCGACAGCGGCCCTGGAGGTGCGTGATCCGCTGACGGGCCACGTGGTACGAGGCACACAGCTTCCTGGACCGGACCAGGGCCTGCAGGCGGGAGAAACCCGCCCGCATCTGAAAGGACGGAAAGAGAGATTTATTATCTGCCTTTTCTGATTTTGATGAAGGACTGAGCTGGGCCACACTCATCCTTACATAAGATGGACCTGAACTTGCTTGTTCACACTTTTTCTACAATATAATGTATGAAATGTGTGAAACACAGATGCTTCTCACAGCTCCATAGTTCTTCCTGCAGTGGTACCCTCTCCATGTCTTCTGGATCAACACGGCCGACTTCCTCAGCTTCAGGAAGTTGGATCTGATGCAGGAAAAGAAAACAAAATCACCTTTCCTGACTCTTTAAGTGGCAAAATCTGATCAGTGTTTAGAGAGCAACACAGACCGGCTCAATCTCTTTACCAGTGCCATCGGAGGATTCAGAGATTGAAATCCGGTTTTCGAGTCTCACCTGTCCTTGAAACCTCGAACCACCTTCTGGATGAGAATCACCTTGTCAGTGATGGCCTTGTCTCTCTCAATCTCCAGCAGCATGTCATGGTGATCCTACACAGCAAGAGAGAGACATCCGATAAATCTTAAATTCTAACAACCTCATTTCCCCACTAACTTTAACCCAGTAGTGTTAATTACATTAAACATCACCGGATCTAAATAAATGAGACAAATTATATGTTGTTTGAAAGCTCTATGTCTCCTGACTCTGTGAAAGGCATTTTAGGATCCTCACATCACAATATCAGCTGCTTACACAGACTCAGTTCAAAAGGTCTTATTAAGGGCCTTATATTTCTTTTTTTCTTACATTTCTACCGTGTTTGTGCCTCTGTAGCTTTGGTTCTGTGTCTTTTCTTCTAATTGTGCCTTTCCAGTTGTTAAAATGTAAAGTGTATCCTTTAAGATGACACCAGGGTTCTGACTGTGATCAAAAAGATTAAAATAAGGAAACAATTTCATTTTAGGGACATTATTTTTGGGCTAAATTGAAGTTTCTGGGTAAAGAAAATCAAGTTGTATCTACACAATACCTTGAACTTTTAACCCTATTGTGCTGAAGAATAATATTAAAACTCTAATAGGAGAACTAAAAAGAACTTAAAGAGCAAGGAGTATCAACGATGGTCACAGAGGTCGATGGGGCTGTGGTCAGTGTTGGATGAGCTAGCGAAAAAGTTAAGGGATTATTACACTTCATCTGGAGCAGGACACAAAGGTCCGGGACAACTTTTGTGACAATCCAATCATTATAATAATTTTTCAGACATTTACCCAATGTCTGAAAGTCAACCTCATGGTGGTGCTAGAGGATACTTCAGAGAATCACTTAAGTCATTAGACTTTCAACCTCTGGAAAATATTATTTTTACGTAACTCTACCCCTACGGACTTTAATCTGGCAGCTTTCCAGTTCACTAACATGACACATAGATGAAATAAATGCCTAAAACACCTTCCGTCTTTTCCTCCTGTGATCTGTCCATCTGCCCTCCCCCCAAATCCAACCACATCCTGTCGGGGAAGTGTGGGTGCTGCCCTGCCTTCACACCCCTGCACTCTCCAACTCGCGTCCTGCTTCATGTTCAGCCAAACTGTGAGGCCTGACAGAGATGAGCCTTAAGGCCAGAAGGGAAAAAATATAGAAATACCCCTGGAACAATACACAGTCCCTGTTTAACCAGTTATATATATTGTTATATTTTGCCAAACTATGCAATATTTTGCCTCTAATGGAAAAACCCTGTTTCTCTACGGTCTACCACAGTATCAATATTTTCCCATATGTTTCATTTAAATGTTACATTACAGCAAAATGTTGTCTTGTGATACGTTTACGACTTTTTTTGTGACTTAAAGCCTCAGTTGAGTGAAGATCTAACATATGGTTCTTGTGTACAACAGGTAAACAGTTTGGTGTAAAATGCTGCCTGTTATGATTGGTCATCGCTTGGTCGGAATAGAAAACAATCAGTGGTTGAAGGATGATATTTCAACAGGAGTCATCACACACTGTAAAAACAAACTGCTGAGCCTCGGGGTTCAGCAGCTGATGTTTCCATTTAACCTCTGGGGAGGGAAAAAAAAATGACAGCATCACCACGGCAACCAGCTAACGGATGTGCCTTACCAGTGACTTCTGACCTTAAGACAACATCTGCCCCTCACATGGCGGGAAACCAAAACACACACATTTAGACATATGCAGGACATACACACAGTTTTAAAGACTAGAAAACACAGACACAGACACGAAATACAGTGGGAAACCAAATCACACGGTCTTTTCTGATAAGCAGATGTGTGAGCTCGAAACAATCACACAACAGAACCTTACTTACTGAGATGAACTGGTTCATTTCCAGTGAGCTGCAGCTAGGCAGGTTGAACAAGGTTTTCTGTTGTATAATGTGTTGAATTAATATTATATACTTACTTACTGCTTTGGCTACTTTATTTATTTAAATACAGCTGGTGATCAAAGTAAATATCTCATCAGCCAGTCAAGACAAGCAGACTGTAACAGCCTCCACAGTGTGTCACCAGATCTGAAAACCTTTGGCTCTGTATATATACTGATTCTGTTTATTTCATTCTAAGGTTATTTTTCTGGCCAGTTGATATGGAGACATTTAGGAACCAGCAGGTCTACTTTACTCATTTTATTTTAAAATAAAAGCTACTGATATTTGTTCAGTGACTGACATGTGAACAACAGTGTCCCTACAGCAGTGAGCTATACTATTTGTCAGACAAGCTGTGTGAAACATTTACTCCAAGATTTTTTTTTTCTATAACTCAAGGTCAGATCTGATCCAGTTTGGATTTTCACCTCCATCTAAATGTAATGTAATACATTTCCTCTAGTAAATGTAACTTACAAAACAGACTTGGGATTAAAATTCTTTTTATAGATGACTGAAATTTCTTAGAAGCTAAACACAGGCTAGACCCAAATATCTTATCACTGGAGTTGAATGGAACTGCCTTTTAATGCAGCAGTACCTTGAGGAAGATCTTGGTCTTTCCCATCTGCCAGTCATCGTCTCTGCCAAGGACGGCCTCAGCGATCCTCTGACAGGTTCCCCTAAGGTCCTCCTGGAGAGAGAGACACAGACACAAAGTGAGAGAGAGCGAGAGAGACACTGGTGACTCTGTGAAGCCTCACTTAGTCACAGTGACGCTTTGAGCTACATACTAATGTTAACAGGGTCATTAATAAATTGAAGAAACTAGTCTGGTAATTTTCTACAGTTTCCTCATCATCAACACTATGAAAAGACTGAAACCTACAATGATTGTTGGTCTTTTCATTGTATTTTCTGTGCAATAGGAAAAATAGAGAATAATATGATTACAATCCTTTCACACCCTGACATTTAGTAGGTACAATATTCACCATATTCACCAAAAATATCATCATAGAACATGATGGACGGAAAACCAGAGGATCATCCTCAGGGGAACAAGAATATCTGGATGAAAATATGAGAATTTTGCTTTACTCTGTTTAATTTCTTCATAAATTTTATATTTCAGGTTTGTGACTTATGTGAAACTGTGATAAATAAGTGTGAGTAAAATTTAAAAAAACAACAATTATCATTTCAGTCACAGTTTCAGAGACCAAACAACCACACAATTCACAAACCTTACACAATATGACATCCCAAAATTTTACTCAATCCCAAGTCTTATCTAACACACACACACACACACACACCTGCAGTGACATTACCTGTTTATATGCTGGCTTGACTCCAGGCATGAGCACCCGGTAGCGGTCCACAAATTCCACAAAGGTGTAGCGGATGGGATATCCTGCACGGCGAATACGAATGGTCTCCATCATCCCCGAATACCTCAGCTGACGCACACACAGCTCCCTGTCAAACAGCTACACACACACACACACACACACACACACACAAAGGTTGTGACTAGAAGCGCAGGTTTCAGGTTGGAGTGTTAAAGTTCACGTCTGATGACCTTCAGATTAGATCCTGTGTTACCTGTGGGTGGATCTGGGCCAAAAGGTGAAACTTTTTTTTTTTTTTAATTTACCCGATGAGGGGCCAATGTTAAAGGGCACATTTAAAAACTTGGCCTTTTATAATCACAGAGAAAAGTCTGAAAGAAACCAGTTAGTATCTCTTCCATAATCTTCTTAAGAAGAGATTAATGTCAAAATAAAAAGTATCTTTAACTTTATATGGTTTAGTTTTATTCTGCAGCCTCATATTAGTGACCTGATAATGTTAGAATCACTGACAAGCTGCATAATCACAGATCAAAAACTAAATGTTTGACTGTGTAAATAAATATTAATTTTCCTTTGACATACAAGGACTCAGACAAAATCATTTTAACACCCAATGAAAACCAGCTTTAACACAAAACGTTGAAGAAAAACAAACCTGAGTCAGATTAAGCAGAATGGAAATTATAAGTGTATAACAACATGATGACCCTGGTCTGTGGTGGTGCCATCACTGTGCATTAAATCACTTCAGAGTTTGTGCATTTACATTATTTTGTATTACTCACATCAGTCACAGCTCCTTTTAGAAACAAATATGTGTTGTTTTCCAGTGGCCGTAGAGTTGGTGTGTTAAGGACCAACTGGGGTAGAGAACCATACCGTTGTGAAGTACTTGTGGTTTTATGAGTGTTTCTATTTTCTGCTACTTTAAACTTCAACTCCACAACATTACATAACATCGTTAAAACCAGCTCCAACAGTGAAAAGCTGCTTGTAGATTTATGTCTCAGTATTTATAATAATGTCCTGTATAATAATATCTCAGTCAGAAGGGAAGTTTTACTGCAGAATAAAACCTATGTACTTTTACTGAAGTAGGAGTTTAAATTTGAGTATTTTTACTCCTTTTGGAGTATTTTCCTTTCCTCCTGTTGAACTGGTACTTTCACTCAAGTAAAGGCTCTGACTGCCACTTCCACTACTGCGAACCAACTGTTTTTCACCCTGAATCCCTAAAAAACTCAGTAATTCTGTTCCATTCACACACAGAGAGCAGACACTCACCATGGGCTTCTTGTACTCGTTGGGTTTGATGCAGCGGACGAAGAAAGGCTGACAGACGCTCAGAGTCCTCATCAGCAGCTCCAGGGATCGCTTGAACTGACTGCTCAGAGTGGGCGAGCGCTTCCTGGTCTCTGCTCCCTGAAAACACAGACACAGACACACAAAAACACACACACACACACAAGGAGTCACATGCACACAAACAAGTGAAACAGCGCAGAAAGTGTCAGGGTCAGAAACAATGTGGACTCTCTTTTCTCTTCCTGAGCTCTGACACTAACCTTTTTCCTCTTTCTCTGCCTCTAAATATAAACATCTTTGTATGGCTGACATCGTAGGTTTGTGGTTAAATGTAAATCAGCAGAACAAATAGAGCAACAGTCACTCAGTCACGTCAGCTGAAACTGCAAATCTGATGAACATCCGCTGGTTATTGCTACACTAATGTCAGGATTTGATGCTTTTTAAGAAAATCATATATGATAAACTGAAACTCTTTAAATGAATTGGTCAAGAAAAACAAAAACAAAAAAAACCCAAAGGGGATACATTTCTTTCTTAACCCAGAAAATAGTGGGCAGATTAATTAAATGAAATATATATGTCATTAGCAACCCTATTTTAATTACTATTGATTTAACAGGATTTATTTAGAATAAATTTAGCAGGAGGCATCTTTATCTAAAATGTCTGATTTTTTTCAGAGAAAATCAGTGGAAGTTTTCAGATCTCTTAATGAAGTAAAAGCACCAATAAAACAACATGAAAATGCTCAATTAGATGTAGAAGTACTGAGGTTTTATCAAATAAATATAGTTAGAGTATCACAAGTAAAAGTACTCAGTCTCCAGTACACGTCCCTGACATATTATTATATAGGACATTATTATCAATACCGAGATATCAAAATATAGTGGAGCTGCTTTTAACCACTTTATACACAGTTCATTGGTTTGGTCCAGTGGTTCCCAACCTAGGGGTCGGGCCCCTCTGGAGGGACACTAGATAGATAAATCTGAGGGGTCGTCATACAATTAAAGCAAGAGGAAACAAGAAAAGACTAAGTTCTACAACACAAATCTGTGACTTTTTTTTTCAAATTTTCTCCAAACTTTTAGTTGTTTGAAATATTTGATCATTTCACCTCTTTGTGTGTTTGTTATTTTTTTTTAACTCAAAATTTTTTAGTTTAAAAGGAACAAGTCAGATATCTGAAACCTGACAAGGAGCAACAACCAGACTCTGACCAAACCAGCTGGAAAATTCTGGATTAAACTTGAAAAATCTATTTTTTTCATAAACTTATCATGTCTTTTAATGTAAAATCCTAATCTGGAAAGAGATAGTAACTCTAGCTGTCAAATAAATGGAATAAAAAGTAAAAATATTTCCCGTTAAATTGTAGCAAATTGGAAGTAGAAAATAGAATAAAAGGTAACTAGTTAAGTACAAGAAAGTCAAAACTATTATAAGACAGTTTAAATTGACAAAATAAATATTTTTTCATTACTTTCCACCAATAGTTCCAATACCATCACAACAGTGGCAAAAAAAGAGGTTTTATAATTTATTTACCTTTATAAAAGTTTGAAGGTTTAAGAAAAAGAAATTAAACTTTTAGGAAGCTTTTTTTGTTCTGACAGGAGTTAGCCTAGCTTAGCACAAAACCCGGAAACAGTTGAAACAGTTAGCATAGCTCCATCAGAGCTGCCTTATTTAAACCCTGAGCGTGTGTCAATAAAATGTGCAGATAGAAAAGAAGACATTTGGTTCAGTGAATAGTTAACCTGTGTTTTCGGGCCAAACTAAACCCATAGAACACGAGTTTATCATCAGGGAACAAATCTGACGGCCCAAGTTCAGATAAGAGCAATTTTTAACTAGCGCTGAAGCAGCCCGATCACAGCTTATGTACTAGTGTATGTATGTATAACACGATCTTACAAGGCCTTTTGGATATTTTTAAACTAAACGCTAAAGGTCTTCACTTGAACCAACCGATGTAAAGCAGCCATTGGGGGCTACAACCTAAGTCCCTCTGTTTAAAACCTATTTCTATTTACATTTTGGTAAATGAATCATGCCGAATTCAATATCAACAGTTCATGTTTATTATTTATGTATTTATTACATAAACTTGTTATTACAAAACTTTCGGTGAATCACTCAGATACTGAATAAAAATTATAAACATATTTCTAAGTGGGTTCATGTCCGGCTGACATCGGACATAACGGTATAATCGGAAAGCGTAGGTCACAATTGATCTTAAAATATTTGTCTCCTGCCTGCGAGTTCAGATCCTAATGACCTTTCCTCTGACCTTTCTATGGGAACAAACCGCCTCAGCGCACAAGATTTCTATCAACACGCCGAAATCTAATTTTCACCGCCCAATTAATGGAAAGTAACAAGAGGAAAATCAATCACACGATCTAACAACACTTTCAGCTGCTCCACGCGACGCCTGAGTTCGACTGAACAACCCTGCTGTCGTTGTCGAGTCTTTTATTTTGGAAAGCACTCACCGGAAAACCGTGTGCGTTATTATTTCTGTCTTTACACCGGTAGCGCTCAGTGTAGTTAGAAGGATTTTACTGCCCTCCGGTGGCCACTATCGGGAACTGCAACAATTCAATATATTCGTGGGTAGCGCTCACTTTTATTGATAATCATTACTCATTCATTAGTCATTATTCATTTCTAATAATCAATATGTAACAATAACGCACGTTTAAAATGTTTATTAATGAAGATGAGTTGTTTAAATCAATTTTCTGAGATGGAGACGTTGTAACGTCAGCGTTTTCTTCCCTCTAGTGGTCATAGAGGGGAACTACAACACGGCGATACGTCAAGTTAGACATGATTACAAAAGATAAGATTCCGGTCGACGCTTTCAAAAATAAATCAGTAACTTTGGATTTAGCAACATCAGACAAAAAAATAAGATTAAAAATAAGTTTAAAGATTTTCTGCTCTAATTCAAGATCAAGATGAAGGAGTATAGAGATGAATAGAGGGAATGGGATGTATTTTACACGCACACGCACACGCACACACACGCACACACACACCTCATGCAGAAGGCAGTAATATGAGCTTTGAGCTGGACATAACTGCCTCCTGTGGCTCCAGTTTATTCTCTTAACTGATAAACTCTGAACTGTTTTTGTTTTAATTTACTGAACCTGACTGGTGTATTTTTTCCAACCATCTATTGAAATTAGCCAAAATCTACCTATACACTCCTGAACTGTGGCTGTGAAGAGCAGAAAAATTTACCGCTGAAAATGTGTTAGTGTGTGTGTACGTGTGTGTGTGTGTGTACGTGTGTGTTACCATAGCAACATCAGCCTGAAAGATTTGTTTGATGAACTTGTTCTTGGACGAATGAACCAGCTGGATGATGTCACCGTATAAAGTGTCTCGGTTCTTCTCCAGGAAGCCTGAAGGACACACACACACACACACACACACACACACACACACATACACAAAAACACTGCGTTACACTGTGTTCAGGAGCAACAAAAAGGAAAAATATCAACCTGACTCACAATGTTCATCTCAAATTAACTGAAACACTGGATCCAAATCTCAGGATCAACTCTTGGACCAGGACACTGACAACATCTGTCACACCGAGTCACTCATGTTAAAGTGACCCAAAAATAGCTATACAACATGTCTCACTACTGTCCCTGAAGTTTCTTTTTGACATTTACTCATGTGACGTTAACCATAAACCAGATTGCACTAAAAAAGACAAAGCTTCTATACAAAACACGGCCAAGAAATTAATCCAAATGTGGCAACGGGCTTTCATTTTTTAATTAATTAAATTCCAAGTGCAAAGACTGAAATTAATGGACGGTAAATAATGTGGAGGGAGAAGTGACTCCATCCTGGGATTGATAGAAAACCAGTCTGGAACTGGGAGAAAGCAGTGATGCACCACATTGTCCCATTCAGTTACAAACTGGTCTGGATTCAGTGTGAACGTAGCAAACATCCAATTTCAAGTAATTCTGTTTTATAGTTTACGTTAAGAACGTAACTTTAGTAGTTTTCACAACAGTTTGGATGAGAAAAGAGTTTAGGATTTTGAAAGATGTGGTCGTTGAATGTATTTTGTGTCAGAGCAGTGAAAAGTGAACCGATTAAATCCACAGTGAGAGCTGTCAAACTGACTGCGTGAATAAAAAAAGGTTAAAAACATCACTGCATCTCTGCACGGTGTGTGTGAAGTGACTCTGACCTCTGGTTTCGTAGTAAACCACCCCGGCAAAGTGCTGGATGCCGAACTGAGTCTCATAGTTATTCTTTGGAGGGATGTAGTTTGTGTTGAGTTTGTGTTGAAAGTTCAGCTTGTTCAACATGGTGGTGTCTGTTCCCTGCAGGGGACACGGAGACAGGAAACCTGTTTTCAAATCATAAACCTGCAATAACTGATTCTGGTATGATCCACCATCTGAGTCTACACACCTTGGGGAACTTGCTCTCCTCGTCAATGAGTGAGATGATGTTCATGGGCTTGATGGCGATCATGTCCAGCGCATCCTGGTTGTCGGTGAACTCGATGTGCTGCCAGTTGATGTGCTCCAGGTTGTACTCCTCCTGCTCCAGCTTGAAGACATGGCGGACAAAGAACTGCTGCAGGTTCTCATTGGCGAAGTTGATGCACAGCTGCTCAAAGCTGTAGGAGGGAAGGAGGGTGGGAGGTGACAAGGGGGACAGGCTTTCACCTTTGGCTGATGCGCTTCAAGTGAAGAATAAATCACAGGATGGTGAGAGGAAGATGTTTCAGCTGAAGGTGACAGATACTAAAGTGTTGGAGGAAGCAGCTTCATTCTGAGTTGATTTCTCAAGGTGAAAACAGTAGGAATTAGTCTGATAACAGGAAAAGCGAAAAAGCTTGGTCCATAAGGTCTGTAAGTGCAATTATCTGTGTGTATGTGCATGTGTTTGAATGTGTGTGCATGTTTGTGCGTGTGTGTGCGTGTGTGTGCGTGTGTTGCACCTGTTGACTGCAAAGTTCTCAAAGCCGAAGATGTCCAGCAGCCCGATGGAGCGTCTGAGAGCTTTGGGCTGCGAGGACGGAGGCTTGTAAATGGCTGCGTTGATCTTCTCCACAATCCACACAAACAGACGGCCATAGATGCCCTGCACACACACACACACACACAGACACACACATAAACAAAGACGCACACACAATCTAAGTCACAGAGGTTCGCTTTGGTGTCTCTGACTCTCGTTAGTGCTAAAAAGCTTAAAATATGTAAAATATGGACTTTGCAAATGATTCATGAGGAAGGAATTGTCACTTTTGTTTGAGGACAGACACCAAGGAAAATTACACAGGACACTTTAACCTCCTGTAATGGATCATTATACTATCTTTGTCTCTCATATTTAAGAGCAGACACATGATAATGTGTTGAGTTTCTCTGACAGAGGATAATCTTGTTTTTAACCGAAGGGCTGATTATAAAACATAAATGAAAGACCTTGACAAAGGCGTCACGGACATCCAGAGCCTGTTCCATGCTGAGGGGGGTGGAGACAGTCTCTCCTCTGGTGATCAGGGTCCGGCTGGTCAGACAGTTCATCAGATCCTTACAGTCCACC